>JASSRZ010000083.1:3908249-3919154 GCA_032164315.1 Malacoctenus gilli
TGTGTGTGTGTGTGTGTGTGTGTGTGTGTGTGTGTGTGTGTGTGTGTGTGTGTGTGTGTGTGTGTGTTTGAGGGAGAAACAGTAAGGCTCCAATCTGATGTCCCTCCTAAAAATCCGTCCCGGACAGATAACAGACTCGCTCAATCAGATTACTCCCCGACGACATGCTGGAAACCGAAATTACTGAAGGAGTTCTGTTGTATTATTCAGTCAGCATGCTCGTGGCGTGTAGGAGGACTCTGTGGGTGGACAGTGTTTTTGTCTGTTTGTTTCACTGTAATTTGGATATTTAAAGTTGCTAACAAGTAGCCTCGGTTGTCTCAGAGCTTGATTGTTGGCACATGTGAAACATTGGTGGTATGCAGGACTCAGGGGCAATAAAGGACAGAAACAATGATGAGAATACATTTCCGTGTGCTTGTGCATGCATGTGTGTGTTTGTGTGGGGTTTGTAGTTTTGTTCTTTTCGGTGTTTCCAGAGACTGCAAACACATTTCTTCTCACTGTGTTGTAAAAAAAAAAATCCCAACTCGTCTTACCGAGTTCTTCTATTTTCTGCCATAGTTTCACTTGTGGAAAGCAACTGGGGCACAGATTAGTCACTTCCCACCAATATTGTGGGGGATCTTTTTCCACTTGGCGCTTGGCATGTTTTCAAATCGTACCGCAATAGTCATGTTTTCTCTCTCTCTCGCATGAATTAGACTTTAATGGTTTCTTCCTGAAAATAACTCGAACGGGTTCCTGCCTGAGGACAGAAAATAAAACTTCATTGTAGGAAATGTATTAAGTTGATTCCTTGGGCCGTTCACCCGACACAGACACACACAGTGGACAGTTGTTTGTGATTAGAGTCATAACAGAGACCTGGTGTTGTACCTGCTCGTGGGGTGAGCAGCAAAGACATCGCGAGCATCTGAAGCAGGTTAAAGCTGTTGAGTAAATACTGTCATACCATCGCTCGTGTCCTTGTGTTGCCCCGCTTGGCACAATGTTTGTTTACAATATTGTTGAATTTGTTCCACTATTTGTACTGCTTTTGTATACTTTTTTTTAACCTTGTTCCAAGCACAAACAGTATATTGCATATTAGCAGCATGATGAATCTTTCATGTTTATTGTTGCATTCCAAGAAGCTTGGATTTGGCTTTTGATGGCTGAAAACATTTGAAAGTTTTGCGAAAAACGAGGGTTTTTCAGTTTCATTTTTGTAACATAAAAAGTTAAAATATGAAAGTTCAAGTTCAAGTGGAAACAAATCTTTTCTGTGTAAACCACGTTACGAAATGTAGTTTTGAATGAAAATTGAAATACCAATCATTTTATAATTTATTTGGATTGAAACACTGATGCAGTTTTACAAAGGGAAGCCATGTTTCTATAACACTTGCACTTAATATGTAAAACATTTCAACAGTGTCAGAAAGCTGCACTATCAAGGTTAAGATAATATACAATATTCAAGCACTTAACATACTAAATTAGCCTGGTCTAAAAAAATGCAATGCAACAAGTTTTCTTCAAGTTCTATCTCACCTTTCTCCTTTTCAACCACCCTCAGAGCAGCTGCCACCACGACTTAAAACAGTGTGGGCTGGAGGTGTGATTCAGCTCAAAGTTAAAAGGGGGACAGTGCGTTAAACAGTGAAAGGTGTAAGGAGTTTTACACAGGGCCAGATTGAAAAATAACTGCTGATCTCCTACGTGTGACGCTCTGTGACTTAAAGTCTGCAGAGAGCCAACTTTACCCAAACACAACAGACTCTGCGTAGAGCAGATAAACGTGCCTGCTTTGAACAAAAATTACAAACCTTAAACTGAACTGAAATATCAAACTATTTGCTTTTTTTCCAACGTCATCTGCTATTAAGCTCCATCGTGAGTCACTCCATGAATTCGCGTTTGAAGTGCTGCTGAATTCAGTGAACACGACCAAAATCGTGGCCTCCGTCATCAGCTTATGTGAATCCTGATGACTCCAAGTGTCTGCCAGTCATCGCTGCAGCAAAGCGCAGCTGTTGAACCATACTGCTATCTTCCATTATTGTACAAGCATCACCTATTTTTCTATTCGTCAATGTTTTGGTGTTCAGGATAAGATTGAACTCCCAGCTCCATATAAGGAAGTTGGACCCATGCACAAGGCTTCAATGGGAAAAAACATCCAATGACAGAAAATACGCAATTCAGACACACTGCAGTGAGGAAACACACATGATTGCGTCACAAGGGAACCGATCATTGTGTCGTAAAAAAAGAGTGTCAACAGTAATATTACTTAGCCTGTAGGAAAATGTGTTTGTTCTTTCTTCGGGGCACTTTTTATAGAAAGCAAGGGGGATCCTGCCCTGACACACATACACTTGATCTAATGCAAGCACTCCCATGCAATAGCTCACCGGTAAAGAGATATTTAATTCATATTTTTTCGGCCTTGACATGAAACTTAAACATTTGTCCATTTTGTTTGGGGATTTGTGGTCTCGGCTGGATTTTCCTTCCTTTTTTATAGAAGACAGTGAAGTAGGTCAAGTGTTATCAAAATCTGAGCACGGCCATGAAAATAAGCAAACATGACCTTTGCTGGTTATCACCGGTTGTCATCACTCTGCTCTCGTGCAGGCTGCGACACTGTGTTGCAGGTGGGTGACAGTGTGAATGAAGGAAGGGGGGTCCCTGGTGGACGGGGGAGCATGTTTCAGACCCTTTGTTTGGATGGACAGGGCAGGGAAGTGCAAACACTTCACTGTGTGATTTATTGGGAGGCCTCAGTGATTTATTATTGTTTGATTGAAACCTCAGATCCTCCAGCTGCTCCTCTCTTGGTGTCTCCCTCTGTCTCGCTCTGTTTCTTACCCGGGAGATTTCTATCTTTCCCATTGTTCCCGTTAAACACGGTGTGAAATGCTTTCAACGATCTGTTGTTATTTCATCGCCTTTCTTGTCTCCCAGTTTATCATCTTCAGCATGCTTTTTTTCTCTCCTGACAGATGTGATGTTTATTTTACTGGATGATATTTGAATGGATTTTCTAATTTCATTTAAAGTGGCTCTATTTTACACATTTTGCATGTCTTTGTCTTCAAATGCAAGTCCACAATGACAGAAATTCCTCAAGCTCTTTTTCTCTTTCATTATATCTCAATCGTCTCCTTCAGCTCCAAAAGACCCCCCTTTAGAAACAAGCGGAATGAGGCTCTTCCGCATTAAGCCCCATCCCTACAAGATGCAGTTGTCCAATCACTGAGCTCCCCCCTTGTGACGTCAGTGAAAAACTGATGTAAAAAAAAACCTCCCTGAAACAGACCATTTTTACCACCATCAAAACTGAATGGAGAGGCACGCTTGATATCTCAAACATGAGTTTATGTGAAAAGAGGGGGCGCTGCTCACTTGTCTCAATGAGCTTTCAACACTATCACACTGTGAATAACTGAAAAAAGTCGAAACAGCATAATAGGGCTCCTTAAAATATTCTGAGTAAAGAGGAAAAGAGCACTTGTCACGAGAACAAGAAAAACAGAAGTTGAAGAGATGGAAAAACGGGGAACCAAGTGTCTAAAAGCTCAAATATGAGACAACAAGATATGAAGCTTGTTTGATGACTTCATGCTCCCTATGTGTGTTGGAGGGAGTCAGCTGCTCTCCTCTCAGCCTGGACTTTGTGAACTCATCTGCAACCACTAAATCAAACCCATCTCTGGCTCTCTGTCCGTCTCTGGTTTTGCTCTCCTGTGTATTACAAACTGGGTTTCCTTGGTGACAAATTGGGCGCTAGATTGGGCCCACCTGGCCTAATCTGCTGTTTGAAATCCAGTAGCGGCCGGTGGCTAATTTGGCTGAGAGGAGACAGATGGACACACCGTCTCCCTCAGCGTTTCTCTTACTTGTTCCTGATTCAAAGCACCTGAGACTTCTGTGTTCACTTTGTGTCTTGTGTTCGGCCTGTATTCGGCTGTAATGTTGTAGTGTCGCTGTGGCACATTAGCTAAAGTGTCAAGCTTGTTTCGGGAGGTCGAATCAAGTTACCGGTGCTTCGATTGGGCTACTAAAGCTGATTAGCTCTACGTTCTCTGCAGCTCCTGACACCAGCAGCGCAAATGAGATAAGTGGTTAACGACTTTGTGTGTCGATGAGTAAACGTGTGATCACACCTGCTACTGCTCCAAAGGTTCCCAAAAATGTTGACTTTGTAGCATCTCGCTGCTTTTTTTGTAAGCAGATAAGAGTTCATAAATAAATATCACATGACTCAGCAGCTACTGGACGCAGTTTCGCTCCACGAGCCGCCGGCCAAATAGGCATCAAGCGATTCCAAACAAACGTCTTGAAATGTTTTATTTTTGCTCGACGTTCCAGGTTTGAGCACCTGCTGCCGATCAGGTGGAAGCATCACACGTCTGCAACCCATATTTCCCTGTAACTGGTGTGAAACACAATCGAACGCGGATTCCAACATCGGAACGGTGCCGACAATGAACTGGCTCCACACAGTGTTTGTGAGTTTCACAAACACATCAGCTACTACTGAGGACATCCAAAACATCCAGCAATAAGAAAATACCAGCTATGTCACAGAATCGAGGAGAATAGTTCCAGTAAAAATGTGTTAATCATTTGATCTGAAAGCTTAAGGCTAAAATATAAACAAATATGTTTATGTTTTAAAGCCAAAAAGTAAGCAGAGATGTGTTTTTCATGCTTTTACACACTCTGGCTTTTTTGGGTGAATCTTTCCATAAAGCACAGAAACTGGTAAATCTGGTGACCTCTTTTTTCCCGCCTCTATTTTTTTCAGTCCAACTTTTTTTCAACAACACATTTTTCTTGTTCGAAGCCTCCTGTCAATCTGTAACTCCTGAGCCATATATAGCCTCAGGTGAATCACATACTTTACATTTCTCAGTCTGCCCCAACAGACTGAAAAAAACACAACAATGGAGTCGAGTCTGATACAGACGATAGAAAGGCTCAGGTTAAATCTGACAACCGCAGCCGAAATTAAATCAGAGGTCGAGATTCAGGCATTTTCTGGATTTGTTTGTTCATTTCACGTTATCGTGGGCCTGATCATGTGTTTTTACTTTAAACTCTGTCTGCCGAGCAAATTTTCCCCCAGAGGAGCAGCAAAGACGGGCTTCAACTCAGCTCAGCTCCAACTGATTTCAGGACGCTGGTGGTTGTTGAAGTCGCCTCTCCTTCCATGCCAGTCATAACACAACTTTACTGCCCCGCATTTCTTGATGAGCTATAAATTATATCCTTGTCTTGATTCATTTGTCGACGCAGGCGATGTGAGGATGATGATCGCTGTTTCACAGGCTGTAAAATGAACAGCTAGCAAAATAGAAGCTGCTGAGAAAGACTGATAGAAACGTCGGGAACGTTGTTTGTCCGTTATAAAAAGTACCCAACGAGGGATCACAAACCACCCAACCAGAACTGCGACATAAAGAGAGGACAGAACAAAAGAGCAGCTGGGGGAAAGCAGGGAAAAGCGATTTGCATCGGAAATCATCAACTTTCTCCGCTTCAAAAGTCTCAGCTGCACGTTTCTAATATGTCACCTGTTTCCGGATGTTCAGCGACGGGCATGTTGCCGTTGGACGAGGGCTGAATGACCGACAGGCCAAACGGCACGACTCCAACTTCGTCGCGTTGCGCCTCTGTTTATTTTAGATGTATTACCATAATTTAGCCATATAAAGCATGCTAGCGGTAATAAAGTGAGGGGAAACAATAAATATGGATAAGTGGATTTTAATTCTGTTAACACCACTGCCAGTAAAGACAGTGAGGTCACAGTGTATCCTGTTGGGACTGGGACTGTGTTTGCCACCAGCTTCCTGCATGACCGAAAGGCACACGTGCCACTGTTTGTCTCACATGAAAACAGTAATCGAAGTAATTTTGATGAAACACGTGGCTCCAAACTTTCTTTGAGACGTTGATCAAGCTGACATGAGGTTCAGGGCGGGCAGAAAAAGGCGCTGGGTGGCCGAGGCAGACAGGGTCACTCGCAAAATCTGATCAACTTGTGTCATACTTTATTCATTACGCCGTCTCAGTACCGCCACATGCTCGGCGGGTTACGGATCCGCTCTGGTTATTTTTGGTCTGTTTAATCAGAGAAGTTTTATTGTGTGTTTTATGCGCCTGTCTGCCTACTGGTGACTCACCCACATCCGTACGATTCAGTTCAGCCTCAGAATGCTGAGCTGTTCCACTCACTGTCTGCACTGTTTGTCAGGAAAAAAAAGTGCATCTGTAATCGTGTATTGGATTCTTGGGGTGACTTTTCTGTGTGCTGTTGATCGTTTACGAAAGGATGAATCTGATTCAAAGGCCTGATGTAAAATGTCCAAACAGATCAACAGCATCCTCCATTTACACTGTGAGGATTTGTTTTCATGTGTATTTCATCACATTTATGCATGTGCTAATTGAGTAATATTTGTCGTAATTCAAGTAAGGCCTTTACATTGGGATTTTTTTCTGGTCTTGTGTTTAATGATGACTTTGTATTCTACCAGCTTAAATCTGACCGTGTCTCTCTGTGAGCTCCGTTTCCGTCGTGCCCCTTTTATTTCACCCTGTGCTGTTTTCTGTTGGCTGTGGCCTCAGGAAGACAGGCAAGACTCTTCAGCTTGGAATTACTCGTCTCTTTTTTGTTATCTAAAAAAAAACCAAAGGGCTGAAATTAGGTGAGCTCGGATGCAGGCGGCGGCTCTCTCATGCATTTACTACCAGGGGCAAAACAAATCTCAGAAAAGACGGAGGAGCACTGACATTGTTTATAGCTGTGGAGGAAAGGAGACAGCAACATGTGGCTCCCTAAAAGCCCTATGATGTATTATTAATGCGGGCCAGTGTCCTGGATTCCAGCCATAACTTTACATGTCAAGACAAAAACAAATCAAACTAAGATACGACGCGGCTCCACCGAGTGAAACGTTACGAAGGGCGTTTATATCATCGAACGGGCGACTCGCTTCTGCTTCCCGTTTCCTGTTTGGCCCCTTTGTTTTGTTTGGAGGATCTCGTGTCAGCACTGCTCAGGTCAGCTCAGGTAATCCCAAATTGTGAGCAGTGGATGCAGCCAATCATGAACAGCCAGCCTTAAACTGTCAGCCCTGTTTGGACTTTATGTTTTGAAAAATAGCAGCTGACTTGTCCAGACAAGGAATGACATGCACTCGTTTTGTCCACAATTTACAGCTTGGATTCAAGGTCGTCAGGAAGAATTCCCACCAAATATCTTTTAACTGCCTTTAATCTGTTGCTGAGGGCCCAGAGTCCTCGTGATGAGGATGACCAACAACCTGCTGGGAACTAACTTTATTCTCTAACCCCAACTAACCTCCGTCGCAGCAAAAGCATTTTCCCACCTCTGTAAATGTGTTTTATAAAGACACCCTGTCATACTTTAGTTTGTCCAGCTGTGGCCAACATCAACACAACACTCTGCCACCAAGTTCCACAGCATTTCTCTGGGAAAACAGCCTTTATCGTCTGTCCCCATCAGCTCTCCCTCCTCACTTCTACCGTTATGAAAGTGAGGAGATAAGAGTGAAATCGGATTATTTAACGTCCCTGAAAAGTGATTAGCGCAAAATTAAAGGAACACAAACCTCTCCTCTATCTTGTGTTGATCTCTCTTAAGGTCGCGTTACGGTTCAGATGATGTTACGCGAGCGACTGGGAGTCTGTCGTGCAGGACAGGGACGAGTTCTTTCTTTTTCTGGGTTACACTGAGACCAGGAATCACTGTGACTGAACTGGTCCAGGCCAGTGAAAATAGCAGGCTTGATGGGACTTTTAATAGCAATGAGAGAATCGCCAAGATTAGAACTTGAAGGGGAAAATTTAGAGATAAAACGGCTCATCAGTCAAACGGCCTGAAGCATTAGAATCTGTTGATACCACACAGTCAGAAGTAGGGGCTGCAGCCAAAACACACAAACAACCATGAGAATAAAATTAATACAACAAATACAGCTTCAGTAAACCTCATCTGATTCGCCGGCTGTCAGTTAAAACCCCACTTTCAACCCCAAAAGAACTGAAATCCCTTGAAAAATTTGATCAGGGAGACAAAATTCCTCCCTCTCTCACCGTCCGTTATGAAGCTTTTTGATGTGCGTTTTGATCTGAAGTTTCAATTTGTTGGACTGGAATGGAGCCACAGATCGAGCTGACTGACAGATAACAGTAAAGCTGGCAGCATATAGACACCAGCTGCCATAATGAACTGTACTGTACCGGGGCTGTTTTTAACTTTCCATCCAAGAGCGCCGTCTTAGGAACTCAGACATGTCTCTGGCGAAAGACCTCGACTTTGTGAACCAAAAAAATGTGAGATGACTGAATGGAGTCAGTTTATCAAACGATGCACGCATTTCGATATTAAATACATCAAAGACTCATAAGATATTTGTTCATAAGGAAGATCATCGGTGACATCACAGAAGCAATTTACACAGTCAAACAGAGGTGACACGTACCAGAGTGGCACATGGTTTGAAATGGGATTTTGCATGGCTGAGGTTGGTCACGTGACACGAGTCCACGTGCGTAGCGCCTCTGTGCAGGCGAACTCGCTGATGCCGCCACGGCTACAGACGCATGATGAATGCTCTTCTTGCCAGTCAGTTTTATTAAGATCAAAAGCAATACTCTTCATACAGAGCAGGGCGTTGCCTAGTTTTAGGAATACGACCATGAAATGAGTCAGAAACTACTTTTTAATTTGTGTATGTTGAAATGAATCAGCCCAGATGTCCTTTCCCCCAGTAGCTCACTTCAACTTTAGCTACAACCTGAAGTATTAGAATAGAAACGGGCATTTTCCACGTATCTGATGCATTCCTATGGGACGGATTAGTAAACCACCACAGGGCTTTTCGTATTTCTCTCTCTGACCGAGCTGGAAACCTTTGCCAATGTCTCCGCAATGTCATTTTTATTGTAATGGACAGCCAATGCAGCCTCATAAGCTCTGTCTCGGCCTTCAAAGCTTCGAAAAAAAAGAAGATGGAAAAGGACCAATATGCTCATGTAATGCAAGAGAAGCCTTATTTGTTTTCCCTCCCACCTTTAGTTGGACAGTCGAAAGTGAGACAGATTAGAAGGGACATGGGAGGGAAAGCTCTGGGGGGGAGTTAACCACTAAACTAGCTCTGGACAAAGTGTTAGCGCTGCGGTTTCTGCACGAAACTGATGCTGTAAGATTCGATTTGACTTGTTGGAAAGTTCCAATGCTCTCACTCCCTCTTCTGCTGTGGAAATGTTCTCCTATGGGGAGGAAAAAATAGCTGTTTCACTGTCTTAATGCTGCGGAAGAAAAACCTGCCAAATTGAAGCCACACGGCAGGCGGTTAGGAAGCCGAATGTCCGAGGGTCGAGACGCGCAGCGTAGGTGGACTCTAATATATTTCATACGAGTGGGTTTTAGAGCCACATATCATCCGATACACTTAGTCAAAACATTTGCTCCAGCTATTCGTCTCTGATTTAAAGATAGCATGTTCACGTTCTGCCCATGAACACGACCATATATGTCAGGGCTGAAAGCGATCCACAATTTGTAGTATGAAGTTCATCGTTGCACGGTCGGCAGCATTCAAGTCCTCGATCAAATTGCACATTTGAACTTGAAAAGAGATTCAGTCCAAATTGGCCTGGAGAGTAATTTAATGGCACTAAAAAGAAGCATGAATTTGGTTATGATGCCATGAACGTGGGCTTGATTTCCATGCCTGCTAAGATGTTGCATGCAGTTTACGCATAATGTCTTCCAGGTTCGGAGCTCCGGGATAAAAGTGGCTTCGTGTCGTCTCATGAACAGCAATCGAAACAGATCCGTTCGAGGATTTCTGCGAAACAAGTGAATCGAAATAAATTCAATAAACTTCTAGTCTCCCTCAAGGCAACAGGGAGCTCTCACTGGCAGACCTGAGACACCAACTCCAACCTATTATCCTTCAGACTACAAAAGGAGAAGAATACAGAGAAGCACTTTGTGAGCTATTGTGGTTTTCACTGTCCTGTGTCCTTTTATTCCTGCAACTTCTTAAACGACAAAAACTTTCCACAGATGAAAACTGCTTCTCTGTTGACTCTGGCCTATTTGCGGTCATGTCATTTCCGTCCACTGTCCCCGTTAAATAAAAAATATGCAGATAATAATAAATAATCCCTCCACATTGATAACCAGGACATATCTATATCACTGATTATGTAACTCAAATAATCAAAGCATCCATGAACCAGTTTACACCAGATTAATTGTGCAGCTGATTCATGAATAATTGATTTACAATTCGCTGCAACTAAAACTGGCTCGTGACACCATCTGGTGCTGAAAAATGGTACTGCAAACATGTTAGTAGCTGACAAGGAGTTCATGTGTCACAATTCAAAAAAACACTTGTCTCATTTGTAGTTTATAAAACATACTGTTGGGACCAATGCTGATGAGTGGGGACTATTATTCCAATGTCACCACAATGAGTGCCGAGTCAAACACTCGTGCGTTTACATTTGGTTTTAAAAAACCCGCTATGTGTGACCAACACCCGGACGCCCGTTTCCCTGAGTATCCTGGTCCCCCCCCCTCCAGTCGCCAGTTGCCGATTGGAATCTCTTTCCTGACTGTGACGGACAGACAGACAGGCAGACAGACGGACAGAGACAGAGCTGTGTTTGCATAGTAAACAAACTGGCTGTACGGGAAAACACACAAAACAGAGGAGCAGAAGTTGCAGAACATTTCTGTTTATCTTTTCCCCTGTCGCCTCCTCACCCGGGACATGCCTCCACAAGGAACCGTGTGAGAGTGTGTGTGTGTGTGTGTGTGTGTGTGTGTGTGTGTGTGTGTGTGTGTGTGTGTGTGTGTGTGTGTGT
>JASSRZ010000083.1:3943017-3967377 GCA_032164315.1 Malacoctenus gilli
GACGTTTTCCAAAAATGAACCTTCAACATGGTGAAAAAACCACGAGTCCGCCTTGTGGCGAAAACACGTACTGCAAGTGTAGGGTGGAATATAAAGACACATGAAGACAAACCCTCTTTGAAACTTTTTATTCCCCAGCATTATTTGTTCATTCATATTGTTCAAAAATAGATTTTGAGAGGCACCCAAATAAATATTGTACGCGTTGTCTTCAGAGCTGAGAGCATCATCATCATCATCATCATACAAATCTTATCCAAGGAAAAATACAGAGTCAACCTGATAGCAAGCAGTTTGTCGCGAAATAAAGTCACTTAATTCAAATCGCCTTGATGGTGTATTTTCCAGTGCTGAAGCCGTTTCTCTGTTAGTTTGTTCTGTTTACTGTTTTTTTTTTTCTTTAAAATTAGACAAAACAAGAAACAGCATACTGGCCTTATGTTGTAACAGTGTGTTTCATTCTGGTGCACTTATGAGTCTATAGAAGAAACGGTATGAATACAGTACAAATACTCAAATAAAATAAGGCAAAGGCAGTACCTGTGTGACAGAAGACACATACACATACAAATAACGACAAAAAAACAGGAAATATAAGTCAGTTCACACATTACCCACATTTTCTTATTTTGCAACGTCTTTTTTTCCCCCTTAATCTATTTTTAAGGGTCTTTCCATTCATGTATTTCACCCTCTGCCTGAACAGCAAAATGTCTGTTTGGGTTTTATTTACCCTTTAAGCAGACTGACAGGCTCACTCTTGTGCTTTCTGTCTGGCCTTTTTCAAAGACGACAAAATCGAAATGTGGAAAAAGTGACGATCTTGATCGCGCCGACTGTAAAACCAGAATGTGCTGATGAAAGGTGATGAGACAATACACTGGCCTCATTTTCACTGGCAACGCAATCAAAGAGAACAACAACAACAACAAAAACCAACATTTTCAAACACAATCTTTAAGTCAGGATTCAAGAGAAGGTGTCTCGTAGTGACGGACCGAGGAGCCAAACCATCTTTCAGCTCGGTGAGCCGTCAAAGGAACATGATTTCATTGTCATCAGGAGTGACAAACGAGGCAGCATGCAGTCAGAAAGGTCACAAAACCTCCTCACACGGGAGAAGGTCATACATGATAAAAACGAAGCCGGAGCTGGTGCTTGTCTATTTGTTGCATTGTGAAGATCCAACGAATTTCATTTCAAAGATTCATGGGATCACAATACTTTCAATGGAAATTCAGCGCGACAATCCAACTTAAGCAACAAAACAACAGCACGAAAAATAACAGGAGTGACCCAACAAAACTGTGACTGGTAAAAATGTTATTGGAAATTTACCATAATAGCAATGATAAGTGCTCCAAAGACAAGAAATAATAATAAACACGCAAAACCGAAAAAAACCCCTGCAAAAATTCTCCCAAAAACTCAGTTAAAAGAAAACTAACAAAGCACAGTTTTGCAACCTGAATAGTGTTTTCGTGAATGTCTTTCATTATCTTCTGCACCACAGATGAGAACTATTTGTTCAAAAGCTTCAAATACTATCATCGATTCAAGATTTAACAATGTGCATTCCGCAGGAAAAGAAAGTAAAAACATAATAAGAAAAATATGGAGAAGATTCGCATCGTATTCAAAGTTAAACCACCAGCAGAGTTCCTGTTAATCACCAACAAACACCAAAGATGAGTCGGCTTCTACAAAAAAGGAGTTTTTTAAAAAATTTGTTTCATGCATTGATCGTCAGTTCACAGTCTGATCGTTTCATATAGTTGGTTTTCTGGCTACTTTCAAGTCTTTCTTAGTGAGTAATTAATACTATCTTGACAGCAACAAGTGCCAGCTGTTAGTCGTGATGGGTTTTTTTTTTTTTTGATTCGGTGGCGCAAACAGCCGTCAAGCAACATTTCATGATGGAGTCACTTAGCTTCTGCTGGTCTGGGACGGGCAGGGCTGGCTGTGCCTCAAGTGCATGATGTACACGGCGGTCTGGTGCCACCAGTAAAACATCACCACCACCAGAATGTGCCATACCTGGTGGCTGGCACCCACGTAGTTCAGCTGTCCTGAAGGAGCACAGAGGAAAGGAACTAATCAAACACCAAACCAGACAATGAAATCTGAGTTCATTGGACAATTATTCAGACATACAATTAAAAGAAAGACTTTCAAAGTTTATAGCTTCTTTAATGTAACACTGCTCCCTGCTGGTGACTTTTCTCATTGCAGACTTTTGCAGAAAAAACATGAAATTTAATAAATATGATAAATAACAAGACAGCAGCATTTGAGAAGTATTGAAATTCATGTTTATGAGCAAGCAAAAGTTGAACAATGAAGGCAAAAATTGAACGTAAATTTCATCCCTCTTGGGCACAATGAGAGAGCAAATAAAACTCACCTGGAAAATAGCGCTCAGGGATTTTGGTGACGTAAAACAAGAAGGCAGAACCAGCAATCAGGTACATGACCAGCACGCGAGGCAGGAACAGCTGCACAAGCGAGAAAAAACAGACACTATGAGGATATAATCATGGATCGTGGTGCGAGGCTCTTTAAAGAGATGCGGTGAATCTAAAGGCGTCCGCTATCATCATGGGGTCCCCTGACCTTCACCACTTCAGAGGTGAACCCCCCGGTGAGCCAGACCCAGTGGCAGGCGGGCACCACGCTGATGCCAGCCACGCAGCAGAAGATCGTCGTGCGTATCCGCCGCCAGTCGTTGCTCAGGTAACGGGGGTGGACCTGAGCGCAGAAGACGGCCAAGATGAGGGAGAGCACCGTCAGCAGGTACAACTGCCGCCAAAACTGCGAGACGAGACAGAAACAGATTAGAGGGTGAAGAGTTCCAGTCACCTCACAAAAAGCGCTTAAACGGATACAACAAAGCGTTTGAGCCTCGTGTTTTAGGATACAGCAGCGGCGTGCACTCACGGCGTTACAGTAGAAAGCGTAGAAGATCCCGGGCACGTAGCAGCCCAGGATGCCCACTGAGATGCCAGCATAGTCCAACGCCAGCCAACGCCGGCACGTCTTCTCCGATCGGTGGCAGGAGAACAGGTGGTAGCCCACCGAACACAGCATGCACACCTGGCAGGCAAACACACACCTTGTCACACACTTTTTCTGTAGTATTTTGAGGTCACTCAACGTTTTTTTCCGAAGCCAACAAGCTTCCAAAACAAGGACGTGTCAGTCAAATGAACTCGGCATAAACAGAGGAGACACAACGGGGCTTTAAAAGAGGGTGGTAGATAAATAAGGGTGTAAAGGGTTGGGATCATCACACCTGCACAGACTGCTGACTGAATGGGAACACCCACTATAAAAACGGGTTTGTATTTCTAGCTGCTACACACATACGTCTATTATCATCTGCTATTAAGAGCTCTGAACTCCACATCTATTGTTAGTGGAGCTCCTCTCGATGTGACGCACTACGTCCCACCTTCACAGCGGGGACACACCCATGCCGGCGTGGCCGCGCAACCCTTTCACGGATCCGAAAGCAACAAATATGTCGTCAGACAGGAAACAAGAGAAGATCGTCATTATTGTCGCACTATGAATGTTAATACAACAAATGTGGGTGCTTGCTCAGTCGTGGTTAAGCTACCGATTTCAAGTTTGCAATTCGCTGTCATTATGTTAGCAAAAGGCAACGGCGACAAAGAAAGTTTTTTAAAAATAGAAAAATCCTCGATAACAAACAGGGAAAATGTGTTTATTTTGGTCCTGACATTTTAAGCAGGAGGCGGAAACCTATAAACCAGAACTGTCAACTCCTTTTCGTGCCACGTGCAGATTAAATTTAAACTCAAGTGGGCCGGGGCAGTAACATGAGACAATGAAGCAACAGCAAATCAATGACAGCCATGGAGGTAAAGAGCATGTCTCTCGTATATCCACAGACAGACGAACATGAGTGCCAAAGCTCACACACACACACACAGGAGGGAGCAAAACAAGGAGATGGTGTATCAGCCTGGTGCGCGCTGGTCGGCCGCTCTGCTTTCACTCAGTGTGAGCTGGGACGATCTCCAGCATTCAGTGTTAGGGAAACAGCTGTAAGCAACCTTGATAGGCGACCTTAAGCGAAATCAACCATCGTCCCGCTTCGCTCACACAGACACCGGCGATCTGCATTTACCTGGAAGCAGAAGAGTCCTATCGCATAGATGACATAGTCCTCTCTGTTCGCGCCAGAGGCTGGAAGCACTGAGGAGAGGTCGTTGACCCCCAGGGAGAAGAAGAGCAGGAAACCCAGCAGGTGGCTCCAGATATTGACCGTCTCATTGGACATAATAAAAATACTGCAACACAAATGGGACACGGAGACATATCAACACATGTATGCAGCGGTTGGGATGTATTTGTACACCATGTGTGTATCCGCACCTCTTGATGCAGAGTTTGGAGGGCAGGTGAGCCCTGTAGCCATCTGTGATGTAGGGGTTTTCTCGGAGGAAGAACGGGATCTGTTCGTAGGTGTACAGCCGGATCCTTTGGGGGATGAGCACCGGCCAGTGCTGGTAGTTGCCCAGCTCGATGTAGTGCGCGGTCTTCAGCAGCTTCTGCGGCATCTTCAGCAGCATCGTGTTCAGATATCTGCAGCGGGGGGAAAAAAAAATAAAAACACAGGAAGTAGGTCTTTTTACGTTTCTCATCGATTTGCTTCATTGCATGTAGGAGAACCAATACAGTGGTAACATGATACAAGCGAAGTGTCCATCGCCTTTTTTGTCCTCTCTGTCGCTCCTGCGCTCATGACCGCATCTCAAACCAGAGGTTTTCTGTCTCTCCCACACTCCAACATTTATATGACCCATACTACCACACATCTCTTAAGCTGCTGTGGCTGCTCGTCTGTCCTCGGCCCGTGTTAGCCACAGCGAGCGCTAACTGACAAGCAACTCCTTCGACCAGCTAAACTGATGTGAAACAGGTTAACGAAGCTCACCGTTTATTCCCGCTCTGTGTGTCCGCGTCTTCTTCCAGCCAGTTCGGCCATGTCCAGACGGCTAGCAGGGGGGGAAAAAACAAAGATTGAAAGAAATATCACATTTTTTTGCTCTATTCAAAGCTCATACAACAGTGAGCCGTTGCTGTCGAACAGCAGTCAAACCTCTCTCGCTCTCTCTCTTCCTCTGTTTGATGTAGGTGGTAAACAATGAAACGACTCGACACTGCCCCCAGCTGGTTCGGCTGAGAAGTGCAGCTGCAGGCTGATGACGCTCCAAATCAAGACATCTGTCTTCCTGTGACACATCCTGTCCAGTGACTACAAATATAGACCAGTCAAATGCTATTACACATGAAAAAACGTGGAAAATACTTCACTTCATTTTTTTTAATTCAAACTTTATGTATACAGGTTGTTAAGCTACCAGTCTCATTTACAAGAGGAGTGTTTCGCACATTAAACCTTGACACATATCCAACAATACAAATTATAATCAGGAAAAAAAATTCAGGTGATTATTCCTAGGTGATGAATATATATGTGCTTTCATTTTCACATTACGCACAAAAACTCTGAGAGTTAGATTACAGGCAACAAGTTGAACGTTTCTTTGTTTTGGTTTCCGGCATGAAGGCGTAATATGCAGACTGATGCATTTCATGTTGGCGGTTTGCCGAGTTTTCAGTGGTTATCCCCTGCAAAGCTATCATCATCCTGTTTCACACCCTTTCTTCCGGCGTGTTACCAAAGCCACAAAGACCAAAAGACACAAGTTTCTGCCAAACTGCTGTAACCGTCATGAACCCCTGACATGCTGCGTACACTGCATGGTTCGTCGCACACTGTCTCCTTTCACGGCACCATCTGCACTTGTCTATGTTTATGCATATATAAGCAAGTTGATTCTATGTTTATTCCTGGCTTCTGTCCATGTTATTGACATTGTGTACATTACCAAGAGTTTTTGAAACAGCTGCAAACAAATTCCTCGTTTGTGTGAACATACTTGGCCAATAAATCTGATTTTGATTCTAAATCTTTCAAGAAAATCACACTTTTTTTCTCTGCTGACAGCTTGATTAGAAGGCAGCTTGTTCACTGACACCCCGAGAGATTTTGTTATTTACAAGCGAGGCTTTTTCACCACACCCTGTCAATTCTCGTCCATTTTAACTTTGGCTGAGGCTGCGGACACACACAGCTGCTCAGACGTCACGCGCGTTCTTTCAGGAAACACAATCTCTGCTTTGTTTTTCAACCAGGCAACGAGTAACTCTTCATTTCTGTTTATCGCCACTTTGGCCTGAAAAAATGAAGTCCCGCCCCTCTCAGAAGACGGCCAATTGCATTAACGGGCTGTAAATCTAAAGGTAGTTCTTTGCATGGAGAGGCTTTCATACTGGAAATAACACTTCCATATTGATGTTATAGACTGTGTCCCATCTTGTTCCAGCTTTTCACTGAGGATGTTTCCAGAGGAAAAATGCTCCAAGTTTAGTTAATGATGACATGGAAAATTCAGCTTGTTCCACTTGCTGCATAATGAAGTTACTTCTTTTTTTTTTGAAGGGAAAAAAACCCTTCTAATGTGCATTCGGGGACATTTTGATGGGCAGGTTTGAGGATAACATTGTGGGATTACAAATCATCGTGCTTCCGTTCCAGCTTCGGTCAAGTTCGGGTCGTCGCTTTCAGGGCTGAGGCTCACCGGCAGAGAGAAAAAAAGCAGGAAACACGCTGGACTGAAGGAACACACACAGAGAACAGCCGGACATGCAGAAGTAGGGTCCCAAATCTGACGCAGGGAGTTCATGCAAAAGCTGCCCAGGAAACAAACTGGAATCTGACTGTGAAGTGATGATGCTAACCAAGTTTTCTGGAGAATGCCCCTTACATGTGCATGTTAGGTGGTTTGCACGCAGTCTTCCTCATAGTTAGCATGCTGGGAACTCAGTGGCCACAAATTCCATGAGAGAAGAAGAAGAAGAAATGAGTGGCGGGAACAGCAACAAACGTTTCTGTCTCCCAGTCCAACAGCAGCCAAAACCCAAAGATCACTTAATCAATAACAGCCAAGTGTTAGTCTCAGAAAGAGCTGAGGGCAGGAGAGGTTATATTCGCTGACTCAATGAGTTTACAATGTTATTATTCTGCTTGTTTACTGACATGACTTCATCTCTGTAACAAGTTCGAAGCCACAGGCCTTCATAGCATTAGCATCACTGCAAAGTTCACCATCAGTTGTATGGGGGCAACGCCAAACACCAGCAATGACGTCAGCAACTCTCACACGGTTTGCGGCTTTGGAAGGGAAGCTTTTATTTTGTTGTTTGCAGACATGAAGAAGACCTGTCGTGTCGTGGTGTCATGGAAGAAGGCCCAGAGGAGGGGAAGAACATGAGGTGGTGGAGCAGGTTCAAGCCGTGTGAGCTGGGAGGTTACAAAAGCAGCGCTTCGCTCCGACATACCGAGGGCGCCGTGTTCGGCGCTGCTCTCCATCTGTAACGCATTTGCGCAACCGTCATGTCGACGTCTGAAACAGAGAGCGTGCAGTTTTGGAGAGGGACTGTTGTGATGTGCGAGACCAGCGAACATTTATGACTACAGAGGCACTATCTTGTTCAGTGCAGATGTCGTTTACTCAGCTTTTTTAATTTTCGAGCAAAACGAGACCAAGTTAGTCCAAGCACATTCTTCAGAGAAAACAAGGATGTTTAGACATCAGGTGATTTCGTTCCTTATTTCAGTCGTGTACACCATCTGTCTTGTCATGTTATGGTGACGAATCTGTCAGCTGTTTGGAGCGCAGGATGTCCCAAATACCTCATGCAACAGGGAAAAATTTCAGAATAAAATTCTTTTGTAAAAGTCCAAATTATTGTAGACAATGAAAAATATTTTTTATTGTCATAAATAAATATTCTGAGCTTCTTCACACTGTATTTTTTTTGACTTGAGTTAGCTGAGGGTACGCTGTACCAGGTGGAGCAGTGTTGTGGTGGTCACCTCACTGCAAAGAGGCTCCCTGGTTTGAAAGCCAACAGGTCTTTTGTGAGTGAAGTTTTGGTGTTTCTTGCATCTTCTCCTGCAAGTGGAGTCACTTTGGGCCTGACGACGTCCTCTGTGGAGGCTGCATGTTCTCCCTGGGCCTTTTTTCGGATTCCTTCAGGTAATCTGATCTCTCTATCGCCAGCCAATCACATGCTTGTGTCTGTTGAACCATCAAAATCTGCCTCAAAGTAAAACTCTGACCTTGTGATGGGTAGGTGACCTGTCCGGGCTGTGCATTGCCCTGGTGATATGTGAACAGTGTTTTACTTTAATAAAACAGACTGTCTACTCGTGCAGAAAAAAGAAAAGAAAATTAAGATACTTAAAAAAAACTGTTTCTTCCTAAGATCTGCTTTTAAAACGTGTCCTTTATCTCATCATCTGCAGCAAATGTGTGCTGGCAGTTTACTCTGAAGAATCCTGGAGGAAGAAGGGAGGAAACGCTGCTCCAGGACTGTTCCCGGTTTGTGACAGTGTGTGTGTGTGACTGCGAGTGTGTGAGTGAGTGGGTGTGTGTGTGTGCAGCAGCTGCTGCTGCTGCTGCTGTTGCCCTGCCCCGTTCAGAACAATCTCGCTCTGCGGTCTTCCATGTGGACACTCCTCGTCGCGGTCTCCCATGTGCGCGGCTCGGCTCCGTCAGTGAGATGACGGACTCCCCCACCGTGGACTGCGCGGCCTCATCCCACCTTCTCCGCGGGCTTTTGTTCTGAACTCGTCGCCCTCGCTTGCTGACATGTAAGGCGCGGACTATGGAGCGGATATGGTTCAAAGTCCTCCTGCTCGGGAGCGTCTGCTTGTCCGCGGCGCCGAGTGACGGCGAGGACGCGTCCTGCGATGGAGCGTTTGATATTTATTTCGTGTTGGACAGGTGAGTTGGTGGCCGATGTGGAGCCGCGCACCGCCGCTCCCTGCACTGATTCTGTCCTGTCCATTTATGGCTGCGTTCGGATCCTTCCTTCCTGCGAGGCTGCACTTTATTTCCCCCCCTTTTTTTTCTGTCCCGGACTGATCCTGTCCAGCTGAAAGTGGATACAAGTGCGGGGAGGGGGAAAAAAATTAGAGCTTTTTCAAGCCTGACGTGTTTATTTTCTGACTTTGGATTGCTGGATTTATACAAAACTATATTACAAACAGGCTTTTCCTGAGCGCATCAACTCCCCGATCTCTGTTTACCTGTTTGTGCCCAGCTGAATAAACCGACGACACTCTCCGTGTTTACTTTAGACAGACACACATGGAGCTCTTTTTCCTTTTCTGGGCAGGAAGTTAAGAAAAACTTGTCAACTTGTGCAGCTACTTCTCCATTTACTCACCAGACTTTCAGAATTTATAGGCAGGGATGGAAATTGCAACTACTCACCAACCTGTGGGGCCAGCTGAGTAATATTTTAGGATTCTCTCATGGTGTTTTTCCAGGTATTCACTTTACCTTAGTACAGCAAACATTCCTAAATTTACTCTATAAAGACTTGAGTAGTTACCAATTCTGCACCACTTACTCCATTCATTATCAAAAGTCTCCATGTTTGTACTTCTGGCTTGAGTTTATCCCTATAGTTACAACTGTTTACAGTACGAACAGCAACAGAAGTTTAAGACACTTCAACTTTAGAAAAGATGCAAATAAAGTGGATCAAATACTCATTATTTGTGTGCTGTGGTCAGTGATGCTTCAGTGTGTGTGAATGTGTTCACCCAGGAGCTGCTTGTTTCTGCAGGTCGGGCAGCGTGTGGGGTCACTGGCACGAGATCTACGGCTTCGTGGAGCAGCTCACCAGCAGGTTTATCAGGTGAAAGAGAGATTGTTTGTTTTTTCCTCCGCCATAATGAAGCAAATCTCCCCGTCCCTCTTCTCTCCACCCTTTCCGACCCTCATTTCCCTCCCTGCTGAGAGTCAGCAGAAAATCACTCTTAACTGCATGGAGTTTACACACACAAAAAAAGTACACTTTTCCTGAAAAGTACACAGAGTTCAGTGTGTAGTGGAGAGTCTGTAAAGGTCTTCAAATTCTGGCCCAAACAGTCGTCGAGGAGTGGAAAGTAGGGCGCGGCTATTCTGGGCAGCAGACATCCTGCAAGGCCACCAACTGCACCAGAAAGCCGTTGGGTCACGGTGTGGAGGGCTTGCGGTGTCTTTAGGTTTAATAGAAGGGAGCTAAATATGACATCCGGTGGTGCGGCCAGATGTTGAAGGTGGCGCTGACCACAGCAGATGGGCCTGCTTCATCCCCTTAACCCAGACAGCAGCAGCAGGAGGGTGAGCGGTTGAATCCCCACGCTGAAACCTCAGCAGACGGACACTTGTTACACCAAACATCCTGTCCGCTCGTTCTCGTCCCATTGTTTCTTTGTGTATTCGTTGTTGTTTATGTCTTATTGGCTCACACAACATGTCGTAACACGATTGAAATTTATTGTTTGGTTTCCACTGTTTAATCTGTGATGAAAGCAGATAGCGAGGATGTTTTATGAATGTTTGTGGTACAAATGGGAGGAAATAGGATTTGTAAAGTAAAAGAAGTTTAAATTTTCTAAATTTGGCTTTATTTCTGACTGATACAAATAAACTGTATGTTTTTTTCATCTAAATTATACTGTCTGTTAAATATTAATGTTTGCATCGTATCAGCAGTGACACTTTTGTAGAATAAAGGTATCGTAACATGTTTTTTTAGCATTTGTGTTACGTGATCATCCTCAGTGGCGCACAAATAGCGTAACCACTGTCTCTACACGTTATGTGTTGCAGTCCCAGGATGAGAGTCTCCTACATCGTCTTCTCAGCTCAAGCTGAAGTCATACTTCCACTGACGGGTGACAGGTACGTCTGATTCTGCTCCTCCCGCCGACTTCCCCCTTCGTCGCCCGTCTTCCTTCCTCTTCCTCGCTACGAAAAATCACCCAGAATGTGAGCTGGGGTTGCTTTCCGATGTTCAGGTCGACGATTGACGACGGTTTGACCAGGTTGAGCCAAATCGACCCTTCTGGTGTAACATACATGCATGAAGGCTTGATTAAAGTAAGTGGATTTTTTTTGACACTCTCACGTTTGTCAAGGTCAAGTCAGATACTTAAGCCAAGCTCTTTTTGGGGTCCATTTTTTTTCAGGTATACAAGCAAATGGAGAAGCAAACATCGCCGTCGTCCAGTCTTGTTATCATCCTGACTGACGGCAAGCTGGAGATTTACCCCTTTGAACTGAGTGTGAAAGAGGTACAGAAACGCTCACCACTCCAGTTGCATTCTGGTTTTTACAACACTCTGTATAAACACAGTTTCGAAGGGTCCGCCTGTTGACTTTTGCGTATCATCTTGTGTGATCGGATCCGGTTTCTTCCTGGAAGTGAAGCGAAACCTTCATCCGTATAAAAGCCTCCTCCCAGGAGGTGGCTGGCAAACACACAGTGTTTAATATGAATGATGTGTAGCACTCCCATCTGATCTTTTTGTATTCCAACACAGGATTTTACTGCCTGCGAGTATCACTTTCCGCTTTGTTGTCGTTCCCCAGGCTAACAAAGCTCGAGGGTATGGAGCCAGAGTGTACTGTGTCGGGGTCAAGGACTTTGACCCATTGCAGGTGGGAGGGACTCTCTTATCATCCTCGACAGCACTGCGTGAGGGAAACAGAACCATCCCTTTGAAACTGATCCCACTGCTGTTTGTGTTTGTGCGTGTGTGCGTGCGTGCCCGTGTGTGTATGTGGCCGTGGTCGAAGCTTGAGTCAGCGGTCGATTCTGGCCCGCAGTTACAGTTTTGCCACGACGCGACCTTGTTGCCGCGTTTGTTTGACTTCGATCGAAACCTCCGAGGAATTCAGATCAGCGAGGGGCTGGAAGTGTTTTGGTATTTTGCAAGTTTTGTTGCATTTGGTTCGTGTGAAGAGCCTGAAAACATGTTGTAATGTAGCACGTCTAAAGTTTTGATTTCCAGCGAGGCGCTTTGATTTCATCTTGCGCAAACATCGAGCTGTTGAGAGATGTCAGCGTGTGCTTGTGTGGATGAACTGGAGGTGAAACCAAATGTCTCCTCGCTGTTGTCTTTCCCACTGAATTCGACTTCAACCCGAACGTCTTTTCTGTTTGTTTTCTTGCAATTTACTGCACAAAGTGAAACAAAAACGGGAGACGTCCTCCCTCCTTGTGGCACAGCGCCTGCCCTGGTTCTGCACTCGTGTTGATCGCATTGATCGGTCTAAAACGTCTGAATTGGAGCATCTGAGCCGTCTCGCTGAAAGCCTTTGGTCGTCACAGTGCTTCTGACCTGCTCTGCTCTGATGGCTGAAGGGAAGTGATTGCATCACTGCGTAATTAAATAATGCTGGGCAAACTTCCTGTTGCGCTATCATTAAAGCAGCACATCAAAGCTCTGCTTTTGCTGCCCAAAGCTCTTCCAGAAACCGCTCCTTTCTTGCCCTAATATGTCTCGATCCCTCCACGTCTCCTCAAGACAGAGACCTTGTCCTTCATTCATTTACCGAACAGTCAAATTAAGCAGATGTTTTCCTTTGTGTTTGCAGCTAGCTGAAATAGCAGACAGCATGGATCAAGTCTTTCCAGTCCTGTCGGGGTTTCAAGCTCTCAAAGACATCGTCAATAAAGTGAGATCAAGCTGCAGAAAGTGCACATGGTGCAAGGAAGCGGAAATCAGTGTTTAACGCTGACTTTGCGTTCCCCTTGTTTATATTTCAGATCCTTATGCATACATGTGCCGAAGTGTTCACAATCGAGCCATCTAGTGTCTGTGTGAATGGTGAGTTGAAGGAAATTGTTTGTCTGCGTAATTTACCAAACAAATTGTGAGAGTTGTCAAGTGCTCGTTGTTGACATCGGACTCCAGCAGTTGTTTTTTGAAATGGGAAAGCACCGTTTCCATTGTGTTGTGCCCGTGTCCGTTTCCCAGAGTCTTTCAACGTGGTGCTGATGGGCAGCGGCTTCAGTGGATCCAAGAGGATAGAAAACGTCGTCTGCTCCCTCACTGTCAATCAAGTCGAGCACAGTCAGTGAATCAAACACGCTTCGCCTTCACATCTGTACTCCAGGGGGGTCAGCCAGTGTACAGTTGGTGCTCACATGTTACCGCTCGATGCTCGCCGCTTCCCGCTGATGCAAACTCGTCCTGGCTAATGATGCCGTAATGCACTCTAACGAAGTTATCTGTGACGTGGATTCATGGTGCGGTGTGCAGATCCCCAGTGGAAAGAACCACTCATGATGTCCAGAAACAAACAGTGGCTGCTTTTTATTGGCTGCAACTGGAGAACAGAGAGGATATTATGAGAGTGGCCAGAGGAGGGATGGAGGGAGGAGATGCTCTCTCATTAGTCTATAAACCAGATCAATAGAAGGAGGCGGGGTCAGAGGCACTGAGAGGACGAGGAGAGATAACACATGACTGCCTCGCCCATTTCCTTACTTGTTCTTTTATCTGTTAAGCTGAATTTGTTTACATGTTCTGTTGCTCTGACACCCTCATTTTTCTCAGCCTCGGCTGTATATACAGCACCGGGACCAGAAGCGTTTACGGCGATCTGTGACTTGTAAACATAAAGTGAGATAGAACAAGCGCCACTTCTCACAAGATCCACATATTTTTGTCATCAGCAACCAGAAAAGTGTCGATTTATTCCGATGTATAAAGTTTTGCATGTTTTCTACTGTTGCTACGATAATATATGACAATATTTTGCAATATTTTCGAAAATTTAGCATCTCTAAAAGTCTCTTTCTCACTTTTATTGCAGCTCTGAAGCCCACAGTGGTTAAAGATGGCCATCTACTGTGTCCTGCTCCCGTTCTGCATGAAGTCGGACAGTAAGTCAATCACAGCAAAAAAACGTTAGAAAAAACATGAATATGATGACAGGATTGCATCGCGTATTATGGATATTTAGTTCCCCACAAAAAAAAAAGAAGAAGCAGAGAAAAATTTCCCACTCGACTGCCGAGAAACCACTTGCGGGTTTCAATCGCGAAAGTCGTCAAAGCAAGCTGCCCTCATCATAATCACATGCTCTCCTTCTTTTATTTCCCATGCGACAGAAACACCATGTAATTAAAACATCTCACACGGAGCGCTGTGAGGTTATTAGAAAGGACTTGTAAATCGCTCCTGTCACTTTGTTTACTCGCTGTCAAGCTGAAAGACGATAATTTAGGACCCAGCGATTTGATTAAGAAGCAGCGAGCGTCCGTGCATCGTCTGATGCCTCCAGGCCGGCAGCTCATACATAAAGTGTCCCGAATAACTGTTTTAATGACACCACATTGCGACACCTTCAGCCTGGTGTTGCGCAAGACTGAAAGGACTAATTGCAGGACTTCCACCTAAATGTGGCTTCTTTTTGATGGAAAACGTGACAAAAGTAAGCGCAGTTTGTCACATAATCAGGAAAAAGGATGTAACTGGTGTGAAACTCGCAGCGCGAAAAGAGAACAAAGATCACAGTGAAACTATCAGACCAAAATAACTCTGGCATTTAATGAGTGAGCCAAATGCCTCCCCCCATCTCTCTCTCTCTCTCTCTCTCTCTCTCTCTCTCTCTCTCTCTCCTCTGATCTTATTTCCTGTGTTCAATGCAGGTCAGTTGAAGTGCTGGTGAGCATCAACAATGGAAAGTCCTACATATCTGCTCCGATCCATATACACGCCACCACATGTGTGAGTATCAGGCTCTTCAGTGAAGCGCTGAACATGCGTATCACGCAACAGTGCGTCTCAGTCGTGCTGATGTTGACAGTCGTGTTGCGCTGAAAAGCACAGCTGTCTTGTGTCATTGGGGGGAGCTCGCCAAACAGGGAGCGTTACTCTGATCTCTGGCGCCCCCTCCCGGTTGGCAACCGCATTGTTAGAGGAAGTGTCACTGAGTTTTGTGTGTCCGTCTTCAGTCCAATGGGATGTGGGTGCTCTGGCTGCTGCTGGCTCTGTTGCTGTTGCTGGGCCTGGCTTTACTCTGGTGGTTCTGGCCTCTCTGCTGCACTGTGGTGAGTTTACAGCCTCTATATATATGTGCGCTTATTCTGGTCACTCTGTATTTTCTCAAAAGTCTGCTCATGTGAAAGCTTTAAAAAAATTCAACAGGTTTTATGAAAAGATGCCTTTCCCAAGAATGAAGTGGATCGATGCTGTTCAGAGCTTCACTGTGTGTTGCATTTGGTCATGTGAATGTGTCATGCTGTGTTTTTATTGTGTTTCTAACAGGTCATCAGAGACCCACCGCCCTCTCGCCCGCCTCCTCCACCTCCTGTCATTGTGAGTAAGCCCCACCGGCTGTGTGAAACAAACATACTCTCCCATGGGGTATTTTTTTTGGTTGTTTTTTTTTTTTTCGAAGGCCTAAGTTTGATTTTCACCACCCGCTGCCAGCTTGGCAGCGATGGAGGCAAAGATATCCAAGTTTGGGGGCGGACACAGAGGGGCCGTGGGTGGAGGTGGGGAGGGAGACAGGAGAATAGGGTGGCAGAAATAATATGTCCAGACTGAGTCAGAGGGACGGAGTTGTTTGTTTGCATCACAGAAACACATGTGATGAGTTTGGTCCTTATCATGCAACGCTGTCATCGTCGAAAGCATAACGCTGCAATCGGATTGGCCAGAATAAGTTCCTGGATCCAAAGTAATCCACCCAATTTTGATCTATCAAACATGTCCTGAAACAAGAATGATGACTTTTTTTTTAACTCGATCATTCTACTCTGAAACATCGGTAAGTTTATTCAATTATATTCTTGATTTTGAAGGAACCAGAAGAAGATCCTTTGCCCAAACACAGATGGCCCACAGTGGATGCTTCCTACTACGGAGGCAGAGGGGCTGGAGGAATCAGACGCATGGAGGTAAAATCCCGCGTTGGATTGTGAAATGCCAAAAGTCAACCGGACAGACCTCATCAGCGATTGTACCCGCGGCTATCGCAGGTGCGCTGGGGACAGAAGGGGTCCACCGAGGAGGGGTCGCGGCTAGAAAAAGCCAAAAACGCCGTGGTGTCGATTTCGGACGAGGTGGAGGAGCCGATGATGCCCCGGCCGCCACCGAGACCCGCCCCCGTCTACACCCCCTCGGCACAGCCCAAGTGGTACACGCCCATCAAGGTGAGGCGACTGACTGGAGGAAAACCTAAAGCTGAACAGAGGCTTCAGTGACGCCAATAGAAAAGGGCGGCTGACTCGTGAGTGACTCATCAGAGGTGGGGCTCAGAAAGGCAACAGGAGGACACAGCCAAACAAATTCCGAATGAACGAAATGGACACGAGGCACAGCTCCAACTCATTTGGCAGCACACTGCTGTAATTCCTCCCTTTTTTTTCCATCCTGATGGACTCAACTTGCTGCAACTCTCTCTTCAGGGACGCCTCGACGCGCTGATGGCCTTGCTGAGAAGACAGTACGACCGGGTGGCCATCATGAGGCCCACAACTCAGGACAAGGCAAGGCGCTTCAGGGCTCACTGTGCGCACATGCTTTCGCTGTGAGATCGGGCCTCAGTGCATCCAGCTGGACTTCCACCAAAGAGTGACTTTCCCTCGACACAATGTCATCACGCGATTTGATTAAAGCGGCGGCCCGCCCTCTCTGAGGTCTCTCCTAAGGTTTGGTTCGAGAGGAAACAAAGCTCTGATCTTCCAGGCCCTTTTTATCCGCTCAGCTGATAAATAACACTTTGCTGCCTCGATTCAGTTGGTATAAATAACTGTAAATGTCAGTGCCTGCAGAGTGTCTCCCAATGCGGCTTCACACAGGCTCCGCTCTATTTTAGTATCCGACAACAACGTGGTGCTGGTATATTTTAGCCTCACAAGACAAGATTTCACAATTGGTAGAAAGTTCTGCTTTTAATTTTGTTACTTTTTGACACACTGACCACAGACTTTGTTTCCTCTGATTGCGCATTTTAGGTGTGAGAATGAAAGAACATTGCGCTAATAAAAAGTTTATTATTTCCTTTCCACTCTCAAAAGTTGTAGATAAAAGGCAATCGAGATATTTCTTCGAGATTTTGCAGTTTTCTTGCCACATCCTTTGAAGTATAAAGTAGTCCAGACCTGCGTTACAAAGTACTCTTTTGTTTTTTGGTCTCCAGGGTCGCTGCATGAACTTCACCAGAGTCCAGAGTCGCTGATGTCGGAGCACCAAGATCAACTTTTCACTTCATTTCAATTTTTCCTCCAAAGAAGACCAACGACACGCCCAAAAACGAATGTCAAAAAATTATGTTTTGTAAATAAATGTCTTTACTTATTTGGTTGTGTTGTTTTCTGTGGTTGTGAGGAGGTACAAGGACACATTACACGTGGGATTCTGTTCTTCTATTTATTTGAAAGGAAAAAAATATATTTCTCTTTTCACAAAGACCTTCAGTACAAGTACCCTGACTGGTGACAAGTGATACACAAAAAATATATATAATATATAAGAAAAAAAGCATGTATAACAGTACGAATGAAACATAAACGAGTGTCTTTTATACTTAAAAGTCGCATCACTTTCACTCCTAACTAGATTTTAAAAGGATCACGTCACGCTCACGTCACCACAGATGAGATGAAAAAAGGGAAGATGAGGGTTAAGCTGCACATGCGCACCAAGTATTTGTGCTTCATTCAGACCCCCCCCGCCCCCACACACACACACACACACAAACACAGACACTCGCACAAATGTCCTGGTGTTATATAGCTTACAAACACGGAGCCAGCCAACCAGCAACAAGCTCATGGCAGAACTTCAGAAAAAAAAGAGTACATTACAAAAAAATAACACGACACGTTATTCAAACTTTCTGATACAAAATACAAGTTAATACTATCGTATAGAAAGACGCCTGCAAAGTGGAGTCACTGAGTCCCATGATACACAAGAACACACTGAAGTGCATTTTTCGTTGAGCTTGCATGATTTAGCATGACGGCGCGGTCACTCACACAGCGCTGCATCACCGATAAGAGTCAAAGTGCACACGTCACGATATGCTCAGAACCGATACGTCGATAAGAACGAGTGTTTCAGGAGTGTTTACG
Source organism: Malacoctenus gilli (assembly GCA_032164315.1). NCBI lineage: Eukaryota > Metazoa > Chordata > Actinopteri > Blenniiformes > Labrisomidae > Malacoctenus > Malacoctenus gilli. Next base: position 3,961,051 of record JASSRZ010000083.1, read on the forward strand.
GTGGCTTCAGATCAAAAAATGCAAGTTTCGCAGTGACTGTGCAAAAGCGGGACGTAGGGGGCGCCGCGCTCGACCCGCAGCGAGACGACAAGCGGCGGCGACACCACTCAAAGCAGCCGGGAGCGCTTTATGATACAGACGGATCCCGGGGGATCCACTTCAATCCGGAGGCGTCCGTGTCGCTTCTCCACCACGATATCCGCACAGAGGCAGTGCTAAAACAAACACCGGTCGGGTGGGAGACAAAAGCCGGGCCTTCATGCTTTCCAAGGTCCTCCCACAAGGGGGAGGTGAGAGTGGATGTCCACTGGAGGAGGAGGGGGGTGGCACGATCCAAGCACTCGAGGCTAATTCGGCCGTCCTTTAAGTGCGTTGGACAGAAGGGACGTTGAAGGGAACAGCCCGATGTTTTAAGTCATCTCGGTTCCTGGGCGCAAAACTGATTCGAGTTCAGTCCTCAGGACAGGAGGGTCGTCAGAGCAGCAGCATTGAGGGTCTTTGGCACAGAGAGATCATCATCCAGGACCGTTTCCGAGCCATAAATCATTCACGCTCCTCACGATCTCAAAGCCCCGCTGATATTCGAGCATTTTTTCTTGAGGACGTGGCCGCAGCTGTACGAGTTGGCCTGGAAAACGGCTCTGAAGTCCAAGACCACAAGCTTGGCCAAGATAAAAAATGTCTTCAAATGATTAATACAGAGAAGTCTGCCGCTTTTTAACAGTTCGCTCATTTAGAGTCTGTGAAACGCAGGAGATTGTCTCTCTCCGTTCTATGAGCGATTCTCTCGATGGAGGAGGGACGATCTGGAAGGAAGAAGTGAAAGAAAAGGCTTTTATTATTCAGTGATTAATGAGTCAATTTGTCTTTGTCTAATACTTTTTGAGCAATGTTGGTCGTTGTGTTCAAGCGTAAATTTTCGGGACTGTTTCCATCTTTGGACCACACCCACCTGAGAGACCTGCGACTGTCTTTCTCCATGTTGTTCTCGGGTCCTTCGCTCTCATACGAGGCCAAATGAAGCTCTGCAACCAGAAGGCAAAGTCAGTTTAACAAACTGCTACAGAGAGATGAAACATATCTACTCAACCTCTGAATAAGTGTGGAGCTTCTTACAAAATCCTTTCGGAGCAAAATTTAATGGAAGTTTAGAACCCCTGATTAAATACTGACCGTCTTCGCTGAACACCGGCGTGGTGACGAGGTACTGAAGAATCCGGCGGTCCCTGTCGAACGGGCAGACCACCTGACGCCAAACCAGGAATTCGCTCACTTGTTTCGCAAGTTCCCACAATTTCTGTTGAAACGCACAAAAACGGGAAATTCTTGAAATACACATTCAGACTAAATACAGTAAATCAATGGAGAAAAAACATGACAAATGATAAATGAAGTGTATCACAAAAAATGAAAAGAAAAACGGAAGCAGCTTTTTCATGAAAGGTAAAAGATATGTAGTACTCTTTTGGGCCACAAGGGGGCCCTAATACATTGCATAGAATAGCCTCATTTCAAACCCTGAATTGTGATTGTGGTGTTTAAAAGCTAAGATCAGCACAGATCAAAAACCATCATCTGACCTCGAAGTTGATGTGTCCGTTGGTCAGTCTGTTGGCACAGCCTTCGTTCAGGAAGTAGATGTCTTTAATGAGGAGACTGAAGAAAGGAATCACAATCTGAAGGAGAAAGGAAGAAATATATTGATTAACATACTTTTATTCCAAATCCAGGCATTAAAACTTGTTTTTGTTTGCTTTGAGTGAAGGCCAGAGTGCAGGTTTACCTTCTCTTGGCTGCTGTGTGCCGTCTCCGACCTCTGGGTGGCGCCACGGAGCGCCGTGCGGTAGTTACTGAAGTTGCTGGAGGGGTCCATCTGGTGCTGAACGAGACACAAAGGAGACGGTCATCAAACAAGGAGCCATGCGGGCGGCCAGTGAGGCTGCACATGCTGCCAGCTAAAGACCCCACATTTCAGTGGATGAATGCATGAAAACAAACCAAAAACACACAAGTGTTCGGAGCACATTTGTCAATCTTACCTCCAGGATCTCAAACTTGTCGGTATTGACTTTGTTCCAGGTTTTCTTCAGTCTGGCCACAGGGCTCATGTTCATCCCAGCTGAAAGAGAAGAAAGACATATTAGCACAGGGAGCAGAGGGACCCCTGGCAGAGCAGACTGGACCCCCACAGGCCTCCACTAACTCAGTTTCCTTCAATTGATTAGATTAGCCTGAAGTACAGCTGCCACTCTGTGGTCCTTTACAAATTATATTCAATTTAACATCTTTTCTGACAGACAATTGGTGGGAACTACATTTTAACACCAGCAAGCCCTGCTTCAGTTCGGATTTACCATTCAAGTCTGAGTTTTTCCCGTCAGCTCATGGGTTTATGCATCATTTCACTACATTTCCCAGAGACCCTCTGGGGGAGCAGACGTGAAACACTCACTGATGATGGCCATGAGGGAGTTGAAGTTGCCGATGTTGAAGCACTCCTGGGCCACGTCGATGAAGAACTCGATGATCCGCGCTCGCTGCTTCTTCTTCACCGGCTGGAAAACAACACAAGCGTTAATGCGCGTGTATTTATATCCTCTAGAACTTTATAGATAAGTCTCTGTTTTTTATTGTCTGAGAAGTTGGAGAAGTTTTTGATGAACTATGGGCATCATTAGCACTCACACCACCGGGTCAGACTGGGAACCGACGGCTTACCATGCAGATCTCGGTGGCCACCAGGTAGCTCAGTCTGTTGAACCAGTTCACGTACGCCTCCAGGTTGCTGGTTTTGCGCTTCCGGAAGAAACCCTGAGAAGCAGAAAGGGAAAAGAAAAATGTCAGGGTGGAAACTCAGAGCAAGTTTTGGCGAATCAGATCAAAGAAGGAGCGACTTTGAATCTTCCCAACCTCACAGGATGATTTCTTTGAGGTTTAGCTCAGTCTCTAAACTCCTTCTTACAAACAGCTAATTTTATACATACAGAGAAAAGCAACGCGATCTGAGACTCTGCTGCTAGTCTATCATTTCCCACACTAATGGCTCCTGACAGCCTTCACACCCACGTCACCTCTGGCCCTGCTCAGTGCGAGACTGGGACGCGTCGTGTTGTGATTCCCTCCTCGTTTGCATCTGCTTTTCGGTTCCCTGTGAGACGCTCGGCTGCGAACCTGTTTGCCGGGGGTCCTTGCGCATAAATAAACACGATCAGGCCGCGTATAAAATAAAGCGGACTCGGGCGAGGGATGATGCAATCCCAGAGATTCATGGCTCTATTAAAATGCTTACACAACACCGGCAGCCCACTCCACTCCGCAAACTTCCCCTTTTACACTTCAGGACCCCCTTTCGCTGACTCAACCGCTCTATTATACAAAGTGGCTCTTATATAACCGGTGGAACGGCGGCTAAAGAGCGAGAGCGGGCTTGCACGCAGTGGGGGGGGAGCGTGTCCGTGGCGGCGTTGATTGACAACGACCCTTCAGCTGACTCGTAGGACCACTTAGGACGGAAGCGAGCCCTAACCGCCCCCCCCCCCCGACGCACTCAGACTCAGGAAGAAAGGCGCTCGCATGCCGCGTCGGAGGCGTTTCTCAAGAGCGACGGCGAAAATATCGTCGAACAAATTTTCGTCTCTCCGCCAGCGGATCCGATTCATGTGGCTCCTTAAAGCAAATTAAGTTGAACCGAAGCGGGCCGCAAATTACACTGCGAGCAGAAGCAGGAGACGCTTCAAAATCTCAATAATAAAGAATGACTTAAAAATAACTACAATCTGTGGTTCCTCTGTGGCAGCGCTTTGATGCTGATAATTATAAACAGGTCGCGCTGCTCTGTCCTTAAGCTGTCATTACAGAGGAGAGCCATATGCAGAGAGGAGCTGCTGTCGCGCTGCGAGGAGATTTATTTGGTCCAAAGATAGTTCACGTCACTCAGAAAAAAACGGCGGAAAGCAAACGGAGGAATGTGAATGTGAAGCTACAGGTGCAGAAGTTTAAGGCCGTGAGCGACGAGTCCCGAAAAAAAACCAGCTCGGAAGTAGACGTAAAAAGCTTGCGTGTGCTCGTGTTGGTTCGCTAGAAATCACCTTGTGGTTCTCCAGAGGATCCTTCATGGCGAACGTCTGGATGAACTCCTCGGGGCCGATGAAGCTCAGTCTGTCCTGAAGGCAGAAAAACAAACAAACATCTTAAGAATAGATCAAATAAACTTAGAACCGTCACAGAAATAAAACTGGCAAAAAAAAAACTTTTGGTTTAGTTTTATTCGTCACCCTCAACAATCCCACTAAATATACATTTAATGGGACTTGGTTTATGTTTTTTTTTTTTTTTTACATCGCATCGTTTCAAACTATTTGGCCGAGTAATAACCATAAAACTGAAAGTGCTTTTCGCTACACTGTTAAAAAATTTACATGAACTTTTTAAAGGAGGGCTTTTAGCTCAGAGTGCGACCACAAAACATTAAACGGACTAATTTTAGAGAAAGATAAAGTCCATAAAACGGCGACGGCGCTCAAAGCCCTGAAAATCTACAGCTGGGTAACGATCCGTCATGAGCGCAAAGCTGCAGATCAGCCGCGAAAATCCCCAAATCTGACTCCTCACCAGCTCGATGTGCGTAAGCTGCTGGGCGAGGACGAAGGGGTCATCGCACACGCTCAGCACGTCGCTCCGCTGCGCCGAGGCCTGCTTGCTCTTCAGGGCGGCCGGCCGCTCCGTGGCCACGGCGTTGAGCGCCGCCACGGCCTCCTCGTACTGGCCGAGGGCGGACAGGCGCTTGATGAGGCGCTGGGTCATCTGCTGCATGGCTCGCCAGGAGTACTGAGGGAGCAGAAACGCGTCCGTCAGAAATGAAAAAAAAAAGGAGACTTTGGCCTTCGAAGGTTCGAGCCGCCGAAGCCTCCGCGCCAACCTCGTCTCCCCGGGCGACGTGTTGCGTCATGTCCTTGAGGCAGCGCATCATCCTGTCGTCCCTGAAGTCGTACGGGAACGTCTCCGTCCACTCGGTCAGCAGCTGCACAAGCTTGGGCGCCACTTCGCGGAAGCGGATCTGAGAGACATCACATGGCGCGTTAGGTAACACGGGGGCAGACATGATTACATTTGAAAATCTCCGATGCATGTAATTTGTCTTGGGACCAAACCTCGTGACCTTAATCTTATCTCCATTCATCTTATATAAACACACAGCAGTGGGCGGTTTCCCGCCTCTGCTTCCACATTTAATCTTTCTGAACAAGAGTCTGACTGCTGACCCTGAATCAGTTTGAAATGGGAGTTTCTGCAGTCACAAAAAATACAGTGAAACAAATAAAAAACCGTGTGGGTGCAGGAGTTTGTGGATTTTCTAGTAGGTGTGAGATTGTGTGGGAGCGAGAAAGTGTGGCGAGCGGTCCGCGAATAGCTCTACCTCCGTTCGTGCGGGGTGTGTAGGTGTGTGAGCGTGTGCCCGCGCGTCTCTCGGCCCACCTTATCCAGCAGGGCGTCTCCAGACCGCTGCTGCTCCACGCACAGATGACAGACCCTCGTCATGAGCTCGTACGGGTGCAGGAAGAGGCGGGAACTCAGCAGGAAGGTGAACACGTACGACCTCTGGTGGTGGCACAACAAAATCACGGAAATCGGTTTATTTTAGACCCTCAGTTCGTTTCGCTCTGAGGAATCAAACTGCAGTGTGAAAAGGGGGCGCTTACATCTGGGTAGTAGTCCACCGTTGGGACCAGGTGCTGGATCAGGGCCTCCAAAGACGCCGACACCAAGCTGTTGTCGTGGTAACACATCTCGCCGTAGCTGGCGGTGATCCCGTGTCCGTAGAGCCGCGCTTTGTTCAAGGCCGAGTTGTTGCGGGACGACTGCTCGCTGCTGCTGCCGCTGCTGCCGCCGCCGTTGCTGCTGCTGCTGCCGCTCGTGTGACGGTAGGCGCGGCCCGGGCACGAGGTGCTGTGCTGGCGAGGGCTGTGGGGCGGCGGCGGCGAGTACGGGTTGTCCGACACCGCGTAGCTGCTGTTGTAGTGGTGCTCCTTGGCGTTGACGGAGGAGACGGACGAGCTGCGGTAGGCGCTGTGCGGCTGCGGGACGTCGTACGGGTTCTCCGCGGCGGAGTAGGCGCTGTTGTAGACGTTGTCCCGCACGGGTTTGGGGGCGGTGCCGTTGCGGTAGGGGCTCGGAGGTTGTGGGTGGTTGTTGTTGTTGCTGTAGGGCGCACAGGAGCTGAACTTTCCGGCGTACGGGGTCGTGGGAGGCATGATGACCTTGATGAAGAGACACAGAGGACCTTAGTACAAAAATATGTGTTTATTCATGACAAAAATCTGTTGATTT
>JASSRZ010000083.1:4008555-4027240 GCA_032164315.1 Malacoctenus gilli
AGAAATCCATCTGATCTCCAGAAACATCCATCATGTCGAAGCGTCTGTATCCCGGCTTTAACCTCCGACCTCTCTTGGAGTGAACCAAAAGAAACACGCTGACCTCAGGCTTTGATGAAGGAAACAGACAAAGTAGACAAGAAGCTGCTCCGGAAAGGAGAAAGATGTAAGAAACAAATGACTAAAATGCGGAAAAACACGAGAGTCGGAGTTAAAACACTTGAAATCAGAGGTGGATTCAATTCCAAACTGTGGATCCTGAACAGATCAGGGCGACGCGTCATCTTTTCCTGTTTCCGCAGTCGCGAAACTTGCATATGTTGTCATAAAAACAATACTGAAGAGGCCATTCAAGTAAAAACAAAAGTATATTGAGATAATAAAAATATGATACGCTGGTTTAATCTTTCAAGGGTTAAACCATCCAGTTGGACGTCTCTCTGGGTGTTTGCGTGGGGTTAAACTTCCAGGAGGCGGCGAGGCGATCACATGACCATAAAACTGGGACTCCATCGCTCGTCACACTGAAAGCAGCTGTTTTAAATATCTGCCGCAGTCCCGCTGAGTCGCAGGACTTGAACGGAGCATCAGCGAAATCCTCGTGACTGGTACATTCATCAGAGTCGTTCTGATCACTCAGGAAAATGTCATGTGGGGCCTATATCTTGTTTTTTTTTTCGTTGTTTTTCCAGAGTGTCGTGCTTCTTCAGGCACAGACACAGAAATCGCATCACAAGCCGTCCAGGTTTCGCTTCGTGTTGCGAAGACAAAAAAGTTTCATCCGTTTACCAAACGACAAACCCATCGTTCGATTCCACAGTCGGGTTCCTTCCGTTGTCCTTGGGGGGCCCTCCGCAGTCCGACCTCGCCCTTATCCTACTGGCTGTCGTCGTATCGCTGCAGCGCGTCCTCTAGCTTGGCGGTGATCTTCTGGAAGAAGCTGATCTGCTGGCGCAGGTGGTGCTGCATCTGCGAGCGGAAGTCCCGTACGCGCGTGCGGTGGAAGTGCTGGATTTCGGCCAGAGTGGCGCAAGAGATGATGTTGCAGCGGTTGTGGAGGTCACTCTCCTGCTTGGGACAGTCTTTCACCTTCGTCAGGGCACCTGTGGGAAAGGGGCCAGAATGGCGTCAAGAGACACAAAGAAAAGCTATTTTCGTCGTACAGTTCCTGTCTGGGAGCAATGACGGCGCTTTGATTCTCAAAGCAAAAGGAAAAAAAGGCAAGTCTTTGATTTTTTTTTCCCCCTCTCACTTCTTTTTAAAGCTTTGAGTCAAACAACTAACTCAACGAGCTCGTTCAGTTTACAGTTAATAAAGTCTAAAAGCAGACAGACGGCCGGGTCGTAAAAAAAAAAAAAAATCCTCTCACACAGCAGGAATGAGCTGGATATTGCAGCGTTTTTCCAGGTTTACTCAACGCCCGGCCGTGACTCAGAACGCTTCGGTGTGACTCAACATTCGGTGGGGAAGTGGGACTGCGTGAATGGACCTGACCGGCGAAGGATGAGGCCTCCAACGCACCAGCAGGGCAGCGTGTGGAGGGAAACCATGACCTCACTGACCTCATTTCTTGACGCAGCTCAGCCCCACGTTTCGAAAGAAACGCGCTCCGTGTCCGTACCAGTGCGCCGGCAAAGCCAAATCAACCTAAACTTCGCTCCCCCCCGTTTCCTGCCAAGGCGATTACAGAGCTGTAATCTGAACGCTTGTGCTCTTGGACGGGTGGGAAAACTGCAGTCGTCCTGCAACCCCTTGTCCCGAAACACACGCCTCCCCTCGTCTTCTTCCTCCTTTTTTTCCCCTTCAAACCAGAAGGAGGAAGGAGGGAAAGGGGGCGAAGAAAAAAGGAGGAGGAGGAGGAAGAGGAGGAGGAGGAGGAGGAGGGGAAGCTAATCCTGAGAGCGCTCCATTTTGCATTCCTGCAGTCCCAGGGCAACACAGGACAAGAGGCCCAGGAATCCCAGTTCATTCAAATCAGATGGAGCACTTCAACCGCACAGACACACGCAGCAGAAGGCGTCCCGATACTGTACTGAGATATGTAGGTCAACAATGGGGTCCACCTTCAGGGCCCGCCGGCCTGGATGGGCCGCAGCGCAACCGTTGCTCCCCGTTCAGTCGCTGCACTGCGTGAGGAAGAAGCGAGATGACTCGATATCTGAGGAATGTGGAGTCGCTGGGAGAAGCACGAAGAAGGCTGATGTCTTAGAAAGGGAGAAAAAAAAAGAAAAAGAAAAAAAGCCTTCTGGGGTCCGAGACAACGAGCGTGACCCACTGGCCGGGTGCTTCTCCCTCCTCACCAGGTCAACCCGCGCTCAAAGCTGGGCCTGATTATACGCCAAGTCATCCTCTGTTCCGCACACTCATTTCGCAACCCCGACAGCTGTTGCTGACTTTGCAACCTACCAGCGGGCTGATCCGCTTCAGCCGGCGGACAAAAGTCCCTCCAATCGAGGTAATTTCGTGGACAAGGCCAGACAGATAAGAGTCAGAAGTCTTCGCTGGCTGAGCAGGACGCGTCATGTGGCACTGAGATTCATGACGTACTGTGGTTCAGTGACCGTGAGGGTCCGCTTCCTTCCTCGACATCCTTTTTTGGTGGGAACTGGGTGAAAGAAAAAGCTCCAAGAGAGATTATTCAACTCTTTGGGCTGATGAAGGCCACGTATGTCATATCCTGCCAACTTTCACAACCATCTCTTTGTTTTCTTGAAACATATTATTTAGAAAAGTTTCCTTAAATCTAAATTTCAGCCCATCAGAATTCATTTTGTCTATGTTTAAAGTCACAGAACTGCACCAAGCTTGATTAAATCACAGTCGTGGGTGAGTAAGTTTATAAAATATCTCTTATTTCCCAGGAGACGAGGCTCCGTGGAGATTGGACGACATCAGCGCAACTTTTTCCGTTCAAAACTCCAATTAAACTCGAGCTGAGAATGCAAATAAGAAGCAAAAAGGAGTGAAGGAACGTTGTTAAAAGCCTCCGCGTCACGCGAGACATCAAACAATGTGTGGACTGTCGATCGGAAAGGAGGCGACGTCCTGTCAGTCACAGGAGCCCCTGCAATTGAAGCCGTTTCCACAGTTTGGGAGCTGCGATTGTATCCAGCGAACAGAGCTCGGAGGCCTATAGAAGCGGCTCCTCTCCGTTTGGCAAACGTCTGGCCTTTGCGTGCCAGGAGCAACTCCCCCTCCTCCCAACCTGCATGGAACTAACAAGCTAACTCCTCTGCAAATCCTTTGTAAACGTCGGTGTGTTGTGCGTGCATGTGTGTGTGTGTGTGTGTGTGTGTTTGAGGGAGCAGGCACAGGCCCCTTTGCAGGACCCAGGGTATTACAAAGGAGCGAGGGTTTCAGTTTTCGACCTAGTTTGACAGTGCAGTTTGGTGAATGAAAACAGATGTTACCCCTGGGAAGAAAAACGGTCGGAATCTGGGTCTCTGCAAATTTTTTCTTCTGTATGTTATATCGACATGATTCATTGGAGATGTTTCGCCAGGACAGGATTACAGTCTGCTTGGAAATGGGGAGCGAGAGGCCTTCCCCCTCCGGTCAGCCTGCAACACAAAAAAAGCCCCTCGCTTCAGGTCCTCGGGACCGACTTGGAGCTAACAATGAACCTTCCTGCAGAAAAAAAAAAAGAAGAAGGAAAAAGTCCTCCGTCCGCGCCATCTTCCATCTGTTTCCTTTCTTGCATTCATACCGAAGCTTTAATGCATTTTCGTCTCAGTATGTAACTTCCCCTTACATACTTCTTTTTATTGCGCACCACAATGCCATTTATTGCTTTTCCAGCGACTGTGTTAACAAGTGCAGGCCGATTACAGTGACGTTGGATCCAGCTGGAACGCAAACGCACACAGTCACACACTTTCCTACCTTTCTGCACATGGATGATGTCTGGGAAGTTGGCCAGGTGTCCCCTGTACAGGTCCAGCAGGTCAGAGATGGGGTCCAGGTCCTGCCGCGGCTGCTCGGCAAAGTACTCTCCGATGGCCTCGTAGGCGTCCCCCGTGTAGGCGATGGCCTTGTTGAGGCCGACGGAGTACGCCTGCTGGTCCAGCTCGAAGGACTGCGCCAGGAACTTGAAGGACTGGCCCACCTTCTGGTACTCCTTCTTGAAGCCCGTGATCTGCTTGCGCGCAAACTCGTTGATGGTGGTGTTCACCACCACGATGTTCTCGTCCATCCGCTTGGTGAACGTCTTGAAGCCTTCGATCTTGCTCTCGACCTCCTGGAGGTCCAGCGGGACGTCGGGCGTGCTGACGGAGGGAAAAGGTGAGAAATGAAGGGAGCGTTTTATTTTGAAATTCCAACCACCGACGCTTCACTTCTTTAAAGCCCTGATGGAGGATGAGTCCCTGTGTTGGCTTATCTTGGTCACTCCCAGGCACGCCTCGAAATTAAAGTCCACGGTTAAAGGACAATAAAAAAAAACACAGATAACAGTCCTTGAATGAACAGGTGTCATAAACAAGAATACCTTGATTGAGTACTTATTGTTTAAACAAACTGGCCACGTTGACTATGTAGTTTAAAGCAAATACTTCAAATATCCTCCTCACACTGATGATTCAGAGCAACAGAGAAAACACCCTGAAAAACTCCTGTCTGTTCTGCACCAGCGGCCTGGAGGTGAACAAGGGACCTTTGCTGCAAACTACAAATGGGCCAGTTCTGAAAGAGAAGTCAGGCCGCGTTTCTTTAAACCGCAGTCGGACTGGAAACCAGGCGAGCGTTCTGGGCTGCAGACCTAATGGTGAGGAAGAAGTTGGCGCCGACCAGCTCGTCCCTCTCCGCCTTCCTCTTGCCCTGCTTCCAGGCCTTCTCGTCCGCCCCGCACGTCAGGAAGTGCTGGAAGACGTCGCAGCGCGCCAGCACGGGGTGGCTGGTCATGTGGTTCATCCACCAGATCAGACCCTTCCTCCTCTTGGAGATGAAGTCCTCCTCGAAGCGGCCCGTGGCCTGCTTCTCGGGGAGGTGCGGCACCGAGATGACGGGGAAGCGCTCCACCAGCCGGGCGTAGAGCCAGTCGAAGTGCTTGTACCTGCACGGGGAGCGGAAAGGACACATGCAAGGAGGGGCGGATCAGGTGGGGGGGTTTGTATTCCAGTGATAAATCGGAAGAAGACCACCTGTTCCCGCACGGGAATGAAGAGACGTGATTGGAACAGCAGATGTACTGACAACAAAACACTAAAAAGTGCAGAGGGAACCTCGAAAAAAAGGAGGAGAGCAAAAAGTCCAGATGGCAAAAGTCCACAGATCTGTTGAATCAATCACCGAGAAACAATAGCAGTCGCAGGAAGTCTTTATTCTAAGGATACGACGGAAGAAGGAAGATCAGCCCCCACCTGCGGTTGACTTGCACGTTGGTGTGTCCCGGAGTGAGCCCGTAGGACATGTAGCTCTTCATGCCTTTGAACTTGGTCTGCTTGGTGGGGTCGTCGATGGTGCAGGTGAAGGGATACGGGTCCTCCTGCCACTCGGGCCCATGCTTGCCCATCACCACGCAGATCCTGTTGCCCTCCTTCACCAACGCCGAGGCCTCGCCCAGCAGGAAGGCCTCGCCGCCGGACTTCACGAAGGTGGAGAACCTGTTGAGGTTCCTCCCGACCGTGGCGGAGCTCTTGGCCTGCTGGTGGTGGTGATGCTGCTGCTGCTGCTGCTGCTGCTGGGCGCTCCCCCGCCCCGGCAGGGAGGTGGTGACCGGGTACAGCGGAGGGGCGCTGCCCAGGCCCTGGGGCGCGTTGGCCGCCGGGGAGCTGTCGTCCCAGTCGTCGTCCCAGTCGTCGTCGCTGCCCTGGCTGGTGTGGAAGCTCCCGCCGCCGCTGCCGCTGCTCCCGGCCCCGAAGCCCCTCTGGGAGTGGGTGTCCGGCGACGGGTAGGACGCGTGGGTGGGCGTCTGGGCTTTGGGCTTGATGGAGGAGAAGCCGTTGTTGTTGTTGACGCTGGATGTGATGTGGTCCCTGAGGATCTCCACATAGGAGGCAGGGAAGAGGCCGGCCTCCCCCCTACTGTTCTCCCCCTCCAGCCAGCCCTCCAGCTCCTCCTCGCTGAACAGAGTCACCAGCTCGTTCTCCGTAATGGAGATCTCTCCTGGGTTCTCCGAGTTAAAGTCGTACAACACTCTCGCCTTCAGCGCCATTCTCGCAATACTCTCCTTATCTCTCGCCTGTCTGTCTGTCTGTCTGATTCTGGGTCTGGTTCCCCCCCCCACCACTTCAAATAGTTCTCAAGAACTTTCTTCAGTCGCAGGCGCGAGCCTTCAGGAATCCATGAGATTGAGACCCAGATAACGGAAGACGCAACAATGGCAAGGCTGTTTTTTCCTCTAACTCAAACGGTACCTTGCGTCCGAGGTCCAGGCACAAAAGAGCCAGCGGAGGAACCGACACTCGCCTCCCCTCTCCCCGCTCCGCTCCTCTCCGCGGGTTCAAATATCATTTGTTTCCGCGCAGAACTTAATCCAAGAGGCGAAAACGCGCTCCGAACAAACCCGCGTTTATCTATCAACAGGAGCGAAAAAGGGGGAAAGAAACTGGAGCGAAAGTAAGAATAAAACTCACAACCTGAGCTGCGGAGCGGTTGGAGTCCTGCAGTTAAGAGCTGGGGTAAAAGTCCTCCGTCTCCCTCTCGGGCTTTTTTTTTTTTTCTTCTTCCCCTCCGCTCTCCGAGATGCTTGTAAGTTTAAAGGCACCAGTCCGAACACGTATCAGCCCGAGTGAGGAACGGAGGGTGGAGCCAGCCGCAAGTTCAGTCAAGTCATTGAATTCAGACGTGGAAAAACACGCAGCAACGCCAATAGATGGGACACGAATTTCACCCCCCCCCCCCCTCTTCAAACCCTTCTTCTTAAAAGGTTCAAAACATTTCAAAGGGGGAAATGTCAGGAAATGACTTGATGTGAGTCTGACAACAATCAGGTCTGTGTTACAATCGGACACAAGCAGAGCGATTACATCAGACACACCCTGCTTTTTGCACAAGATATGTTGTACTAATGGTTAATAGAGGCTTATAAGATTTGTAACTAAGTGCAACGACTTAGTCATAAAAACAACAAAAACAAAAAAACACTTAAACTGGCCAAGTAATAACATTATAATAATGATGATAGTGTTCCGACAATGGCATGTAAAGAGATGGAAACCATCTATTTCTCTTGCTTCATATTGTGTCTAAAAACAAATCAGACACTGTGATAGAATCTATTAATAAAACATTTAAGCCCAATTCAGTTCTTTTTGAAATTTCCATGTATTTAGTGGCGATATTCGTCACGTGCATACATGTACTCCTCACAGACAAAAGGTGGATGTTAAAAATCAAGATTCGTTCATTTGTTTATTTTCCCAACGTCGCCTCTTCATCTTCCTTTTTATTCGTTCATTCACTCATTTGCATAAACATTTGTTTATTTGTTTGTCTTTCAAACATACAGAGTGAAAATCATCCCCAGCCAAGGCAAAGCAAAGCAGCACATCGTCCTTTGGATAATGACCGGGGCCTTTGTGTACTTTGACAGCTGGAAAACAAAGTCTTGCTTCAATCCTCAGAGAACATTTCAGCCTATAAGAAGCTTTTTATTTGCGTGGATCAGGCCATCAAAAGTCTTGGAGAAAATAGAGAGGCATTACTCATTTACTCCCTTGTTTTTCAGAGGCTGCATTTTCCTAGGGGGGCCACTGGAGGTCACTGTAACCTCACACAGTGGAAGACATTTCCCTCTTTTCAGCGGTAAGCATCAAACTCAATTTTCAGTTCTCCACTTTACAGCTTTCGGTCTCCGCTGTTGTTGTTTTTCATGTTTGTTTGTTTAGAATGAAGCATATCTTTCATCTCTATTGATGTTTTTCTGATCGTGATCTCGAGGTCTTTTTCCCCCTCCCTTTATGAAGCTTAATCCAAGCAAGAACAGCAGTCATTTATATACATACATTTTTATTCAGCAGAAATGAATCAAAAGCAGTTAAAAATGTTAACAAAAAACAATGTTGTGTGTTCAACAAAAAGCAGAAAGATCAATACCGCGGCAGGTCTTCCTCTGACCCCTTGGGGGGAAAAAAAAAGCTTCCTCACAATCTGTTCCTCAGCTTGTTTGTATGGAAATCATTAACTCAACAGATTTCTTCTCTCACGAGTAATGTTGGCCAATGAGCGTCCAAAGAACAGGGTGACTCGGGGAGAGGGAAAGGGATTAAGTGGAAGAGGAGGTCGGGGGGGGTCAAAGGTCACGACTCCGGCTCCAGGCGGGGAAGGACGGGCAGGATGAGGTTCCCAAACGATGAGTCCTGAGTGATGAAGAAGCCCGACGAATGTGCGTGCGCGTGCTGCAAGAGAAGACACGGGAAGTGAAGCGCTGTTGGGACTGTGCAAGAAGGAAGCGGTGATTTGTCAGATATGTCGAGTAAACAAGCTGCACTTGGACAGCGTGTCTCACCTGCAGAGCAGCTTTCTGCTGAGCAGCGATGTGCTGCTGCTCTGCGTTGTCTCTGAACTCCTTCATGCTGGGCCTGGACAGTGAGATGCTGTAGGAGGAGCGAAGAGAGTTGATGGAAGCCGAGAGACAAGATGTTTACACAAAGGGCTCTGGAAATGTTGCTGATGTTCGTTTCCTGTCTTTCCATTCCTGCAGGCTGTGCACTGCTGCTGTGCTTCGGCTACGACACTTCAGCTTGAAAAGCGACACTGAAGGTCTAAACTATTCAAGGGAACGGGTTCGTAGCCACTGCTTGTGGGCCCCACCTGGCTCCAGGTGTATTCAGGGAGTGATTCTGCATCAGGCGTCTCCTCTCCTTCTCCAGCTCAGCAAGGATGGCCACTCTGGTTTTGTTTGGAAAGGCTGGTTGGTTTGAACAAAAAGAAAACAAAAACAAAGCACCCAATCAAGCTTCATCCCTCTCTCAGTCAGGCCTGTTGTACATAAAATGCAGTCAAAACCCATATTAAAACTGTATTTTCTTTGAGTTTTTGAAACATACAAAATGACCAAAAATCATGTTTTAAGCCAATTATAATGAAACCAACAAACTTGGTTTAAAAATATATAACTAAAAAATATAAATCTTTGTTAAATATCATTTTTCACTTCTGTAGCAAAGCACCAGCATGTCCTTAACTATTGTTTTTGAATGTGTTGCCCAACAAGCAGCTTCTTCACCCACCCCGCCACTTTGAGGAGTTCGGGCCCCCACACCTGGTAGGTACGGCCCTGCAGACATGGGCGTCAGACGGAAACAAAGAAGAGCAACGACGCCTGGTGGGAAATCAAACCTTTACCTTGTCCTGGAGGGTTTGCAGCCATGTCAGTGAAGGCAACGGGTGGAAACGGGTCCCGGCAGCGAACACAAGCGATTCTTGTCAACGTTTTAAAGGGTCTGTTGGGAGTTTCTGTCCAACATGTAACGTCGCGAGGCGGCAGGAAGCCTTTGGACACTGCCGGGCTCGACGGTGGAGCTCGGATGTGTTCACGGGACAAATTTCACACCAGTTTCTGGCAGACTGCTCAGAACCAGAGGCTGAAAGTTCAACGGGAGGCGAGAAAACTCTCAGCTGAGTGCATGTGGATCGTGTCTTTTTTTTGCTTCCAAACCAGGAGCCGGTTTTTTACCACCGATTGTGTTTCCTGCGAGAGGGCTCACTTCGCTCCTGTTTCCGACTACTGGAAAAGTTTGAAATGCAAGAGCAAAGACGCTCAAGAAAAACAACTGTGGGTTAAAAGAATACAGAATAAATACATGGATACACACATATGAATTTTACACAGTATTTTTTCTGTGAACTTGCAGATTTTCTAAAATGATTTAAATAATATCCTGGACCAAATCAATGAAAAAACCCCTCTATCACCAAAGTCAAGACAGTTTAAGCTAGAAGAAAATAACCCCAAAAGGGTCTTTGCTTGAAACAATGTATATAATTTTTCCTATTATTCGAGGTGTGTTTCATTATTTTTTTAAATTTTTTTGTGAAAAACAATGTTTTCATAGGCGTTGACCAGTCCAGAAACATGTAACAAGAAGAATCCTTAAAATAGACGATCTTTTGAGTTGCTTTTTCTTCTCGTGGTCACATGATTTGTGTGTTTACATCCGGGGTCTCTTGTTTTAACTTCCGCAGCTGCGCAGTGGCAGTCAGCTGACAGTTGTGATCAACTAGCGGGTGTAACAGCTCAGCTGAAGCGACGCTGCACGGAGGAGAAAACCCTCCGCTCCGTCTCCTCTCACCCAGCCGGCCCCGGAGAACCAGCGCTGCCGCCCCCCGCGACCCCCGGCCACGTCCCCCGCCCTCCCCGCGCCCTCCGCAGGGATGAGTGTCGGCGCTCCGAGAGGCCTGGCCAGCTCGGGGCAGAAGCCCATCACGGAGATCCTCCACCCGCTGTCCGCCGCCGAGGAGGCGCCCTCCCCGGGGCCAGATGTCACCGTGAGCGTCGGAGGGGACAAGGTTAGCAGCCGCCGGTGCTTCACTGAGAGCCGATCCACACGTTGCAAACGACAAAAAACAACCATAAATCACTGAACTAACCTGTATCCAAGCGACTGTGTTTATGGACTGAATGCATAAACTAAGTGATAACAAACTGGTGAAGTTTGAAGGAGAAAATGCAGAATAATCTCCTCTTCAGTGTTCGTTTGAGTTGTAGGATCCGCTGCAGACAGCAGGCTTGAGTTTCCTTCTGAGTTGCTGTTGTTGGATGAAGGGGAAGTCTCACAATCACTGAATACAGATCATGACACAACACATCCACACATCAGAATACAAAAGGAACAGACGACAACAATCAAGCTGGTTCACTTTTTTATTTACATCCTGGTAGATTGTTGTAGGAAAATCGCATTCAGTGTTTCTGATTCACCGTTGCTGTGTAAACAAAGATGCTCTATGCAAACAGATCACACAGCGTTTACAACACCCCCCCCCCTCCCATCTCCTCGCGCCCCTCGTGCTGCCGGTTTTTCATACAACACCATATTGATGCTGTTAATTATTGCCAACAAGAGATGCTGTCATACACACAACTAGGCAACTCCTGCGTGACTTGTTGTTTGTTATAAACCTCCGATCAGTGTCTGGAGTTAATGTTTCAGGCTGCACGTTTGCAATTTGACAACATTTCATGAAGTTACAAACATGTTTATTCCCCCTGTAAAATTGAAGTGAGTTTTTTCCCCACTTCTTCCATTTTCTTGAGGTTCATGTGCATAAAACGTCTCATTTGTGGATGCCGATAAGATGTCAACAACCAGTAAAATGCACTTTTACCATTTTACCACAAACTAAGAAGGATTTGGTCCATCATGGTGTTGTCCAGGTTGTTCATTCACACCGCTGTAATCATGTAACTGTATTGTCGTCATGTGAAGTGTGATTACCAACGCAGGTTTGCGCCACGGTGTTAAAAAAAAGACGGTGGTCACAGTGTCAGCAGCCTGCGCGCGTTCGTGCCGGATGGAGGTGTGAAAAAACTTTGTGTGTGTGTGTGTGTGTGTGTTTGCAGTTTGTGTGTGAGTGGTGACAGATGACCCAGTTTGAAAGGGGGCGTGTGTTTTTTTTTTTTTAAAGTAGTTTTCAGTAAACAAAAGTAGCTGGGCAAGTTTGGCTGAACATTAACTTCTGTACTTTTACACCTTCGCTTGTTTCGGGAAGAATACATTTTGAGAGCTGGTCCAAAGTGTCAGAAGTTGACCGTTTGAGTGGGAAGTATGTCGGATTTTATGGAGGAAGCGTGTTTGACGCTGGGAAAACACTCAGCCAATCTCGCGTCAAGATCAGTGGTCCACATGCAAGTCAGGCTGGCATCCGTGAAGTTACATTTTGCGACTCGTGCTTCATTTTTCTTTCTTCCTTTGTCATCCTGTCAGACAGCTGATGTAGGCGATGCAGGGTGTGTGACACGCTGCCTGAACAAAAGTCCCTTTGACAGAGACGGACGACTCCACCAGCAGCAGGATCTTTGGGTCCAGCCTGTTGTTCGCAGCCTCCTTCATCGGAGATTTAAAGCCGCCGCTTGCGCTTGTGTGTCCCTCCCACACAGGAACCAGGCCTCACCAACGGCACGCCGGTGGAGACGTCCAGTCCCGCCTCCGCGCCGCTGCTGCTCAGCCGGCTGCAGCTGGACGATGACCCGGAGGCGGACGCCACGGACCCCTATGCCTCCACGGAGACCCGTGACCTCTTTGTCACCGTCGACGACCCGAAGAAGCACGTCTCCACCATGGAGACCTACATCACCTACAGAGTCTCCACCAAGGTGTGCCGCTGGCTTCTTTCACATTGATGCTGAACTGTTGAGAAACGTTTTGATTGCTTGTTGCTGTGTGGACGTGGCACCAAAGAAAAGGAACCAGATTGCAGTCATGCAGTTGAGACACTGCAGACAAATGTCACAGTCCACTATGAAAAATGGAGGGCACGAGGGGACAGTTGTCTTTTCACACCAGGACGTCAAAGCTTCAGTCTGTCAACTCTGTTCTGTTGAGTTATTTTCTGTATGCTGATTGCAGAGCAGGCTGTCTGTAGTCTGCAGTTAAGTCAGGATTAAGTTGTGTTAATGCTGCAAAGGGAGACAATGATTTATTTGAAATAATTGATAAATCTGATGGAAAAAATAGTGATGTATAAACTTGTGATCGTCTTTTTTTCCTCTCTCTCTCTCTCGTTCTCTAGACGAGTCGGATAGAGTTTGACCTGCCCGAGTACTGCGTGCGGCGGCGCTACCAGGACTTCGACTGGCTGAGGATCAAGCTGGAAGACAGTCAGCCGACCCACCTCATCCCTGTAGGTGGTCCAAGTTTTAAAAGAAGTCCCCCCCTCTCTGACCAGCAACGCTACATGCTGTTTCAACCTCTGTGCGTCCTTCTTCTGCAGCCGCTGCCAGAGAAGTTCGTGATGAAGGGCGTGGTCGACCGGTTCTCGGAGGAGTTTGTGGAGACCCGAATGAAAGCGCTGGATAAGTTCCTGAAGCGCGTCGCCGACCATCCCGTCCTCTCCTTCAACCCCCATTTGAATGCTTTCCTCTCAGCTAAGGTAGGGTGACACTCAAAGAGGAGTTTATCACGCAGGATATCGAAAAAGTAGTCCCACAAGCAAGTCTATCAAACAAGAGTGTAACCGGATACAGATGAACGAACCCATCACGTGCTGCTGTAACCTGAGCGTTGAATGAGTGAAAGCTGCTGGACGTTCCACATCAGAGGTCTCTTTGTGTGCATGCAGGACCTGAACAAGCGTCAGGGTCTGGCCCTGCTCACCAAAGTCGGCGAGTCGGTGAAGCAAGTGGCCGGGGGCTACAAGCTGCGGGCGCGTCCGCCCGAGTTCTGCGCCATGGGAGAGTACCTGGACACCTTCAGCCAGAAGCTGGGAACCATCGACCGTATTGCTCAGCGGATCATCAAAGAGCAGTCAGGTACCGAACTCGCCAGCAACAGAAGGTGGAAGATTGGCAGAGGTTCAGAAATTTGGAAGGCACTTTGCTTCTAAACATGTATTTTATCTATAAAACCTGCTCTCTGAATCGGGCAGCGTTGGGTGCAGTTAAACCCCTCGTTCTCTGCGTTTTCTGTCGCAGCTCTTTCAATGTGCTCTGTTGAGTTGGTGGTTTTATCATATGAGACCGTTCAGCATGCGGCCAGTTATGTTCCAGCAGCGCTTGGAGTTTATCAGCACTATTGACCGCTCTGTTTGGAGACGGCGCCCGCAGACCTTTGGGCTGGCCGGCTGCAGGACTGTTGATAACCGCTGGCTAAACTCGCGTGTAACAAGCACTTCTGCAAATACCTGTCATCCGCGGCGGTGTGTGAACCGCTCCTCGTCACCATCTGTTTGGCCCCCCGAGACGTGCTGCAGGCTGGTTTCCAGGTCAGAGAGATAAGGTGGAAAATCCAGCAGGTTTATGTAACGAGCGAGGGGACGGAGGAGGTGTCGGAGAGCAAGCAGCGTTCGGGTTCAACTCGGCACGTTGGAAAGATCTCACGGGCCTCCTCTCTGCTGCCAAGTCGTGTACTCATCCGGCGTGGAACGGTCCTGTTTAGTCTAGTTAAACTTTCCACCGCTCTCACTCCAACTAGAGTACCTGACCGAGCTGCGGGAGTACGGCACCCTCTATTCCAGCTGGGCGGCGTCGGAGGAAGAGCTGCAGCGCCCTCTGGAGGCCGTGGCCGGCAGTGTGACGACGTGCTGTGGCTCGCTGGATGACCTGAGCGAGAACATGAGCCAGGAATTCCTACCGGTACTACGAGAGTACGTTCTCTACATAGAGTCCATGAAGGTACGCGAGTCGTCGTGTTGATCATGAACCTTGATTTTCGTATGATGTACTTTTCAGATCTTGGTTTCCTCACGAGCAGATCAGCAAGATGTTTTTGTGAGTTTGCAATGTGAGAAATAAAGTCAGATTTTGGTATTGACGAGATAAAGTGGTCGATAAACGATGGACTCTTCTCTGCGAACTTGTTTTTGTCTTGCGCCACGTCGCCTCTGACCCTGAATAGAGGAAGTGACTTCACAGTTTCTGCACGTGTGACATGGTGTCCACACCAAACTCCTGACTCAGCAAGAGCCTGTGTTTTCTTGCTTTTTTTCGAATGTTGACGTTTATCGTTACTGTGCTGAATTCGTCGAGTGACGATGGCTGTATCGTTCCAGAACGTTTTGAGGAAACGCGACCAGAGCCAGGCGGAGTACGAGGGCCGCCTGGAAGCCGCTGTGTTGCGCAAACAAGAAGACAAAACGCCTGTAAGCATCCTCCTTCACTTCCTCTGTGTGACCCCGAGGAACGAAGTGAAAGTTTTCTGTCATGCTTCATCCCTCGTACAAGCCCCTCCCCCCTTCCAAAGCTCTGCATCCAATCCAGATTGCGGTCCCGTGAAGTGTCGCTTTGCATTTTGTCCCCTGCAGGCCCCTGTAGTCGTAGTTCTTCCTCTGTTTTTCCTGCAGATACCAGCGGAGGTGGAGAAGTGTCAGGACAAGGTGGAGTGTTTCAATGCCGACCTGAAGGCTGACTGGGAGCGCTGGCAGAGCAACAAGAGGCAGGACTTCAAACAGCTGCTCACCGGCATGGCCGACAGAAATATCACCCACTATGAAAAGGTGAGTCACCCTCGCGACAGTCGCCATTCGTGAGTGTGATTTATAACTGTTTTTTCAGCATCAGCACCTTTTTCACAGAATTGAGGGTAACCGATCTCAGCTCACGTCACAAAAACACATTTAAAAAGCAGCTTTATCTTTTTGTTTTTATCAGTGTGACTTTCAGAGCACAGTTTGTCTTTCAAATGTCCTTCGAACTGCAAAATGAGCGATTGCAGTCTGTCAGAAGCACAACAACAGTTGAGTAACTCCCCCGTCTCCTCCCTCACCCCCCCCCCCCTCCTGACTCCTGCGTCCGTCTCCACCGTCTGCAGTGCCAGGCGGCGTGGGAGTCCCTCATAACTCTCCTGCAGGACAAACAGACTGAGGACAAAACGAGCGAGACGAACTGAAACCTCTCCCTCGTGTCCCTGCCTCGCCCTCCCATCTCTGTCTCTCTCTCTCTCTCCTCGTCCCTCTCTCTCATGCCAAGGAAAATTAAACAACAAGCTGGGCAGCGGATTTGGATGACTGGACTCATGTGGAGGGGAAGCGCCCCTCTGCGACGAGACCAGCAACTGAGGTAACGAACGGTGCATTTAAGGACATCTGGGAAAGAGGAAAACCTACTATGTACAGGATTATTTTTTTTCGTTTTCTGATGTTGTTCCTATTAACTTTTTCTACTTCTTTTTTCCAATTAACAGTCTGTTGCCAATGCTGCTTGTGGTGTTTCGGCGTGCTCATGCTCAAAAGTGCGTTTCCTGTTTGTTCTTGCCATTTTCACAACGAGACAAACGTGGAGGATTTAAAAACGAAAAGAAATCAACTAAAAAAGATCGCTTTTGAAGGCAGTTTTTGTTCCCTTGTACAAAGTTTCGGGACAATGAACCTTTGAGGCATTCAGAATACCTTCAATGATCCTTTCCATCTGCCAAGGTGTTAAAAACCTCAGAAAACACGAAAACGTTCCACGGAAAGGAGACTTCCTCTATCGTTGTGTTTCTTAAAGGGAACCTAACCAGGACGGTTAAAATGACATGACCATAACTGTTATTTCTGCCTCGCCGTTATTCCTGTTTTTACTGTAGCCGTTGATATTATATAATAAATGATCAGCATGGAAATTTGCGGTGGCGTTCAAGCTGAATTTCAGGAACCACGGTGACAAGACGGCTCTGTCCGTTCTTGGAAAGGGAGCCTCGAGGAGGCCGAGCTGCATGAGACGATGACGACACCGGCGTGTGTCTGAGCTGAATGCTGCGTGATGATCAGGGAGGACAGTTGGTGGAAGGTCGACTGAGTGCGTTTTTTGTTTGTTTTTTTTTGGGAGAGAATACAGAGCAGTGTCGCCCCCTTGTGGACACGCTGTTAGTTTTCTCTCAGGTTTGGCTTTACAGGGCTACTACGGGTTTCTCTCTCTGAATTCCCCTTTTGTAACCACACTCACTTTCACCACTCAGACTTTGTTTCGGATGCATTTGTGCAGCAGGATGAATAATCTCCATTGGTACGCAGATTTGCTTCAAAGACCCACTGTAGTATTTTTTGTTTACAATGTTCAAAAACAAACAGAATATGAGGAAACAAAACTATTGATGTCACTGGGAAAAAAGCATTTGTTGTCCAGCTGAGAAACAAAGTTCAAATCTTTATCGTGTTCCGATGAGCTGAAGTTTCAACATGGCCGCCGCGTGCAACGTTAAACGCCTTAAGTGGGAACCTTTCGACGGCAGATCGACGCCGTCATGGCCGCGTCGCCCCACATCAACGTACAGATGACAGCACTTTTTTTTTTACATCACCATTTGCTGCTCTTTTTCCTGCTGCTGCTGTCTTTTCTAACGGAAGTCCCCGCGAAGGCGCCGCTCGCCAAGGCCTCGCCGCCGGCCCTTAAAGAGGTGCTCCGAGTTTCCCGCGAATGTATTTCCGTCCATCCTCCGTCGCATCGCTACCTCAATCGATCCAGCAGCAAGTAGCCAAAACCCGACCAGTGGTACCAAGGAAGCACACTTGACTTGACGAGTGACCTCCGCTCAGCAACACGTCTCTGATTGGTCGGAGCTTCTTTAATCTGTGTTTAAATGATGACCTTCTTCACAGATGAGATTCAGTGTGAGTGTGCCACAGATTCTTGTTTGATAGTCTTATTTGTTTATTGTTGCCAAATTTTCAAACTGCTGCTGTGTTTACTGGTCTGCCACAAGTTTCTGAAACGATCCACTTCACCTTGTGGTGTAAATTGGTATTACAAGACTTGACATCTCAGAAGCTGGTTGGTTTGCTGCCTTTTGTTATTTCCTCATATTCTGTTGCTCGTTCTTGAACTTGTAAAAGAAAAAACACTACATACGGTGCCAATAAGAGGCCAGTTCGTAAGAGGGGAAGAGCTTTGGATTCGTCTGCTTTGTCTCTGTTTTGTCTTTGAGCTTTAATTGCATGACGCAGCTACTGTTCATTTTTGCTATCACTCATCCAAAAGGTGACGCATGAAGGAGAGTTTCTTTTGTCATTTTTGGAGACCAGAAGGAGGAAAAAAAAAAAAAGCTCTTTGTGTGGCTGTGGTTCAGTCCTCGGGCAGCTACAACGGTCGCTCGCTCCTCGCGATGCACCAAAAGCTAAAAAAGAAGGGAACTTGTTCCGTTTGTACGACAGAATGGAAATATACTTGATTCTGTTTGGACGGAGATGTGATTAGAAATCATCGGATGTCTGTCGCCTGCTTTTTGTACATACTGTAAGATTTACTTGATGTTTCTTTGGTCACTTTTTTATCATTTAACACATTTCTTTCAGAAAGATTTGATTTTTTTTTAACCAAAAGTAAACTTGATAAGTGAACTTTCACAGGATATTAATGAGCTTTTATTCACCAGAAGCAGACTTTTGGTAATGGTTAACTTTTACCAGCAGTGTACGAGCGTCGGTGTTTCCTCTTTCGGGAGGAGCAGCCAGTTGTGACGGCATGAAAACGAGGCAGGAACTTTACAAGTTTACAAGTCTGTCGATCTGACTGCTTCTCGAAATTGTGGATTCTGCTCATCAGCCTCCGACAACACAGAAAAAAACATACGTGCGGTTTATTTTTGAAATATTGGACAAATCCCTCCGAGTTTTCGTTCACTCGTGTTGTTTCGAAGAGGTGATATCGAAAAGCTTTTCCCCGACTTGCTTCATAGATGCAGAAAGCAAATGTAATTAGAGATTATACGATTATTTACAAGAATATACCTTTTTTGTGAAGTGACCCTTTTATCCAGTATGTAAGAAATCTTACTGTAAAAAAAGAAATGTTAGACTCAATTCCCAAAAGGTCCTTTCTTATATCAGCCTGTCGCTAATATTTACTGTAACCCAAGTGCATTTCAGTATAATGACTAGACATGAACAGATTATGTAGCAAATATGATACTAATTTTAAAAAAATAACTGCTTAGACATCAACAACTTTTCTGTTTGACGTCCATGACCGGATTGGTACTCGTTTGTTTACAGCCGAGCACTGTGAATTGTTGCCACTGACGCGTCGGCGCGTCCGCAGACGGCAGTCTGGTGTCAATGAAGTAAACAGGTTTTGGGATCATTCCAACTCCACCTGAAGTGTGTGTGTGTG
>JASSRZ010000083.1:4042298-4057596 GCA_032164315.1 Malacoctenus gilli
GAGATGAATCCACATGAGCTCGTAAACATTTTGTGATATTTGAATCACGCTCGCATCACTGGGTCAGTGATATCAGTCCCTGAATACAGCTTTTACATCAGGCCTGAATAATGTGCCACATCTTTATGAAGTAATGACCCCCGCATGAAACGACACCGCCATGCGACAGTAATCATCAGGGTTGTTGAGTTTCTTCTCGCCGTAACGTCATTATTCCAATTTTTGTCCAGAGAAAAAAGGTTCACAAAGGATTAGACCTGCATCCTTCGAACCACATTAGAGGCCCACCGTGCGCTGCCAGCAATTACGCGCACGCACTTGTGCCCCTGTTGACCTTTCTCTTTTTCTGGATCACCGACAACGACCTTCCTTCTTCACAGCTTTGTAACAATTCTGCCTGCGTGTTGAGGATGTGGTTATTTCCACATGGAGCTGCAGACCTCCTTCTGTGTGGTGCATGTGTGTGTGTGTGTGTGTGTGTGCGATTGCGTGTGTGTGAGGACATTGGACAAGGCTCAGTGAATTGGACACTAAAAAGGAGGCCACTGCTTTTAGATTCAGACGGATGAAAGTGCAGTTTTCCAACATCCAAGGATTTTGCAGGATCAGGTGCATGAAAGCTTTTCAAAGTCAATTACCAACTCCCTGTTTTTTCTTCCTTTTGTTTTTTTTTTATACCCTCCTTCGCCTCCTCCCTCTCTCTCCCCTTGTTTGCCTTCCTTCCCTTGCTTCCTCTCTGGGATTGTTCGGATGCACCGACAGTTTTCAGTGAAGTCACGTGGAAGACAAAAACAGCTTCTCCTGCCTGGTAATAAAGCAGCAGTGTCCTCTCCACTCCCTTTTCCTCCTCACTTGTCTCTTCATTAGTCCCACTCTTCCTCCTCCCTCCTCGGAGGCCAAAACATTCGCTCAGGGCGTTCTGCTGACCCATCTGCTCCGGTCACATGCAGAGTCTTTACTTTATGCTGTCTCGTGAGGTGAAATGTGGGATCTATGGAGCAGGCGCGTTCTCTTAAAGCAGCGGCTTCAGCTCACGAGGGCTTTAGAGAACATTTGTGGTCTGGAGATGACGAGAACTTTTAATCGAGTGCCCCGACTCGCACAGTGAACACCTGTGTTGCGAGGCTGGGTCATTTTAGGCAACACCAATGAAAACCGTGTCACATTTGTGAATCAATAAAAGAAATTATTGATAAAAAATGAAGCCTGGGAAAGAAAAGCCTCATAGATTCACTTTAGTGTCACGCTTCAGGGCAATCTCAGTGTCAGAATGCTGTAATAACGCTGAAAACGCTTGTCTTCTTCCCCTTCATCATCCTGTCATTCGCTCCTCTTTCTTTCTCTTCACCTTTCTCCCTCTCCACAAGTCAAATGATTTGCAACCTTGTTAATTATGTGAGTGACCATGTGAGGAGCAGACGGCACTTCTGCTGACACCTTCACCCACATGAGGTTTTTTTCCCCTGTCTGCAGGTCTGACCAACCACACTTAGTGTACATGTATGTGTGTGCACGTGCCGGAATGTGTGGTGTGTGTAGGAGTGTGTGTGTGTCCAGCAGGCTGGACAGTATAAGCGGGGGGGGGGAGGATATCCTGTTACTGCTTCAGGAAAATGGCATTACACTACAGGAATGTCTCATATGAAATGTTATACAGCTGCAAACACACAAAGGAAAGTGTGTGACTTGTGCGGTGGTGCATGCATGCATGCGTTTGTCCTCTTTTCATATCGTTTTTTGCAGCAGCAGGTGTGTTTCTGCCTCACATGAAGGTGGACTTACATTCCAGGCATAGCTGCGCTGCCCTCAAGGCTGGAGCTCTAATGGTCGCGATGAGAGACGGCGAACATCGCGCTCGTCTGGCTCGCAGATCAAAGTGCGCGCTTCTGTGTGCGATTTCAGCCCACTAGCAGCCTACGAGTTCACGTGAAAGTCAGCTCAGAAGCGTCATCATTAGTTTTAGGTCCGGACTGCCGTCTCACTCTCTGACTGTCTCCTTCCAGTGCATCTGGAACTGCTTACACTCTGGCTGGGATGCACAAACATGCCTCATGTCTGCCTGAGACTCTGAAGCGACGGATAAATAAGACTGCGATGCGCCCCGAGTGGAGAGAAAACCGCAATCTGTGAGTCAGTCCCTGTTCCGGCACACCATTCCTCTTCAAGTGACTCACTCCTCTTTTATAGCACATGCTTCAGTCGTGATGATGTCCGTTGGAACACACACACACACACTCACGATCCT
This sequence comes from Malacoctenus gilli, assembly GCA_032164315.1. Taxonomy (NCBI): domain Eukaryota; kingdom Metazoa; phylum Chordata; class Actinopteri; order Blenniiformes; family Labrisomidae; genus Malacoctenus; species Malacoctenus gilli. The sequence continues at coordinate 4,044,544 of JASSRZ010000083.1, forward strand.
GCTGTGTAACCCGGTGCCACGAGCCTTCCCTGCTCTGTTTCCTGGCTAAACATGATCCCGCGTAGTAACTGGAGCCTGCTTCTTCTGCTCGTGGTGGTAAATTAGCACCGTGCTCTTGTATCTAAACAGCTTGGATTGTGCCCCCAAGGCCAAACAGCAATATCCAGTTGCCCCCCTCCCCCCCCATCAACACCTCAGTCAACACTGAGCATCACTAATCAATACCGGCACCAATTAATGATATTGGATAAGAGCTGGAACGAGCTTGACGCTAGGATGCTAGTATGTTGCAACATGTGGGGAGTGAAGAGTTTGAACAGAGGGTGTCACTTCCTCTTCCACACATTTTTTTTCACTTGTTGTTGATATTTCTGGTTGCTGGATTGTTAGTGATGGATCAAAACAAGCTCAAACAAATCAGAAGATGAGTTCTTACTTATCGCTGTCCACTTGAATCTCCCTCCAAAAAATATGCGAAACTTCTAAATGATGCTACAAGAACTAAAGTAGAGCGTAATACTCACTCGCTGCTCTGAAAAGTATCTCTGTCTCTTTGGATGACGTGAGTAGATTCCTGCATTAAGAGTCCAAAACAAGCCTGAGAATATTTGCTACGGTCCTTGTGTCCTCCTCTGTCCAGTTTTTCCTTTTTCGTTCTGTCCACTCGCTGCCGTCCCGTTCCAGAAAGTGGGAGTGCCGGACTTTTCCCTGGCCAAGCCTTTTCCTCCCCTTCTTCTCCTCCTTTTCCTCCCCTCCCGTCTCTTTCCTCTCCTCCACAAAGCCTCTCCTTTCTCAGTAACATTCCTGCCGGCTGCACGGTGAGCTGTGATGTCATGGGCTAAGTGTGTGCATTTCTGTGAGCGTGTGTGTGTGTGTGTGTGTGTGTGTGTGTGCACCCTCGTGCACAAAGACCCCTTCTGTGTGGGTCCTCACAGACACACATATACACATACACACACAGGCCAAAAACATCCACCCTGCGCCTCCTCCCTTCCTGTGTCAGGCCGAACCCTCACTTTTTTCCCCCACGTATGCGGCGTGCTCGCTCGGCATTTAACCTCCAGTCAGGGGTGAGCAGAGGCAATGATGAAGACACGATGAGTGAAGAAACAGGAGGAGGTGATAAAAAGCTAATGGTATTCCCCTCTGTCATCACCCGAGTCCGACTCGCGCTGATATGAGAGTTTCACTGCTCAAATTAAGATCTGAAACGCATTCATAGAAGAAGAATGCTTTAATTTCCTAAAAAATTGAGCTACTGTTAAGAAATATTCAGAGTGTGTTCGATAGACATCAATTATTTATTCCACCATCAAAGTGCTTGGTTGAAACTTTAAATATTGGGTTTATTCGGAAAGACTGCGAAGTAACAGTGCTGACTGTGTCGGCGCCCTGAAGCTATTCATGCGTCCACGAGTGTGTGTGTGTGTGTGTGTGTGTGTGTGTGTGTGTGTGTGTGTGTGTGTGTGTGTGTGTGTTGGGTCATAGGATTAGGCTGCCAGAAACGAGAGCTCACCTGAGTCACGCTTCACTTTCTCTGCTCACAAACAGCACTTGGGTGGAACTGGACACACTTTCCTCCAGGTTACGAGAGCAATTAGCAAAATTGTGTCAGCGTCTGCTAAATGATGGAGGACGAGTCAGTCGAGACTGAAGGAGACCCGGGCGAAATCAAGGAGAAGTCCAGCAGATCGCCTCGCGTCCGGGTTTTGAATTTTACCGACTTGGTTTCTTCTCGACTGAAAACTTCGTTGACCTCGTCTCAGTGACGAGAAAACTAACCAGAAGTTATTGGCGCGTGGGGGAACGGCGAGCCGCAGAGAGAACAAATAGCAGTCTTTTTTAAATTCCAGGTCTAAAAAAACCGTCTTCCGAAACTTTGTGAGTGAAAAGCAAATCGTACACTTGAGACAGGCTTCAAAGCGAAAGGAGGTTTCGTGGTCCTCCTGATCTGATCCAGCCCACAAACCATCTGTCATTTAACTTTAGGTTTGAAGTCTGTGATTTATTTAGTTTCTTATTAAAAATTTGATGGCCGTCAAGGATCCCAGAGAAGAGCAGGGTGGTCTCAAGGTCAGGGAAGGTTAGCCTGATTTGCCTGGGAAATAAAGAGCCAACTGTGCCCAGTGAGCGAGAAGCAGCAACGTAAACAACAGAATTAAACGTTGAACCGTGCTGATTGCCCAAGATCCTGATTTTTCTCGTTACTTTTCGAACAGCAAGTGGGCTCCGACGGCTTGAAATCCCTCCGAGCCATCAAATGGGGAGAAATCGGTCACAGAAAATTGGGACAGTAACCCAATTATCACACATGCGGAAGGGAATTCAGTTCCAGGGTGGCACGTAATGCAAAAAAGGGTCTCGTGATGCTTGTTACTGTGTGCCGGAGCTGCTGCTTTACAGAAGGATGAGCTAATAACTCAACAGCGAGCCTCTGGAACTGTAAAAGAGGAAAAAGAGGAAACGCAGAAGGAGGCAAGAACGTGTGTGACGCTTTGTGCGCGTGCTTGCATGAGAGCAACTGGGGCAGCGGCATGGAGTCAATAAGATAACGCTCTGAGCAAACTTATGTCATGGAGGCTGATAGGGATTGATCAGCATCGCAGCGAATGACACACTTAACGACAGCAGCATGCCAGGATAGCACCAACGTTCAACATACACAAGCTACGCAAGCGGACAATGAGGACGTGATTTACTCCAATCACAAATCGAGAGTTCTCTTCCTCACTAAGCTCAAGTGAATGTATTACAAAACGACCCCTTCACTCTTAACTGTTGGCATCCTTTGCCTTTTGCAGGTATCGAGCAGCTGGAGCCTGAGTTGCAGTCCAGTGGTACACACACAGCATGAGGTAACACTTTATTTGAGTAACTCAGGGGACAGAGTTGGAGGTGGAAACTCTCCGGCTGTGTGGTTGGAAAAGCTGTAGGTTTATTTAAAGAGTTATTTTGGTGGATATTTAGGAGAAATCTGACATTTCCAGCACAGGAAGGGAAGGTTTACAATGAGGACTGCAGCGAGGGGGAAAGTGTCAGTCATCAGTCGTGCCGTCTGGTCGAAATGACGCAAGTCTCATGCAAACGTAGCCATGAGCAATGTGTGGCTTTAAACTTCTATCTATAGCCACCTGTGACAGCAGCGTCCTTTTAATTACCAAGTCCAGCAGAGCCTGAAGTGACATTTGCTTTCCAGCTATTCTGGTGGATGGTAAAGACTGTGAACAAGACAATCAAAGATGGGTGGAGAACACTTGAATCTTGACCAAAACAACAAAACAAAACAAGCTGAAAGCTCCAGCAAGGTGAAAGGAAGCGACTGATTGGATAAAAGCCTATCACAATTGCTGGGTCATCTAAACAGGAAACCAGGGAGCTCTGCGAACTTGTGTCCATGGAAATGGCCCTCATCGCAGGAAATCAAGCAAAAACGAAAGGGCATCCTCACAAAAATCCCACACACAGACACGCAAACATAAACTGTGAGTGATATGACGGGAAAGTTCGCTGAGGTCAACATTTGGCAGAACAAACAATCTGAGGGGCATAAACCTGCATAATTAATTCAACACAGATAAAACTGTTTGTTGTCAACATGTTTATGGCCACTTTGGATAACTTTGTGTAGAGGCCTGTCATTGGGGACCCCAAATGTGTATGCAGAGTGATATTAGAGTGTACCTATTGGTAATTGTTTATGTTATAATGACATGTGACTGCATCACAGACGCACAAACTGTGGTATAGATCGCAGTATGGAGTCCCAAATTTCATTAGAGTTCAACAAACATTATTACATAAACACACAAGTCTTTTTTCTACGATTTTAGCTCTGTAGGAACAGACCTGTTCAAGTTTGGCCTGTGTGTAAACACTGTTGTGCATCTGTATGCAGCTAAATAGAGAGCCCCACTTGCACTGCGATGGGGGGGGGACTCCAAAAGAATAATAACGAAGGCGAGTTTCACCTACCCGCTGCCAGAGAGCCTGAAACAACAACCAGACGGGAATCATGTTAGGATCCCTTTTGAGCTGGAAGTGTGATGGAGGAATGCGCTGCATGTCTGGACTCATGGCAACTATTTGTGTCCCTTTTTGAACCCTCTCTTGACGCGCACACACACACACACACACACACGGCCAAGACCCCCTCGGACTCCTTCATGGAGCGACAACAAAGGGGCCCGACAGGAGCTCCGGCTCGATTCCTCGGCCCGAATACTAATGCTCCACTCCATTAGAGACCGGCATACTTAGTGCACATGCTCGTAGATGAGGGCTCTTGAGCAGAAAGGGGTCTGCAGTCACAGTGTTTGACCTGGTGTGTACACTACGCTCTCCAAGCACAGTACGCACCGTCAGATTAACACTCCCGGCACAAGTACCGAACCAACTGGGAGTAACGCGGGCTCACAGTCACACAGAACAGCCGCCCATTCTGACTTGTGTTGTCCAAGTGAAAGGCAGCGACTGTGGAGCTTTGGGGGCAGCTCTCTCTGTGTAATAATATTTCATACTGCGAAAGCAAAACAAACTGTACTTGGCTGGGCCGGTTGCCCGGTGAAACGGTGTGCGCACCGTGTGTGTATTTAGTGATGGATAGTGGACAGGGAATCAGCGGCCGGTGCAACGTAAAGACTTGTTTGAGAGCTCGGTGAAAAGCTGAGGTCATCCAAACCACTTTAAACTAACACCAGTCAAGTGGCACTAATTATATCGAGGGAGGTGGTTCGGCAGAGATTTGGTCAGCCTGGATTTCTAACCTAAATGCCGTCGCAATTTCTGTCAGGCCTGATCCAGGGTTTGATCGCTTTAAGGTGGAGTTATACATCATTTCTATGATGTGACATACTCTTGATTGTAAAAACACAACGCGATCGTGATGTCTAATTATACACTAAAGCTTGGTTTATTATTCTGTCACAATAGTACTTTTGTGTGCACTTCTACTGTGCACTCCAAACACTATCACCATTACTCATTTGGTGCAAATTCACTGAATCACAGTAATTTTGGATGTAATCACATTACTGACTCCAGCAAGCAGGAACCAATAAGCAGCGATGACAGCATCAAGTGTAACATCCTCATTGAATTAGCATTCAATCGACAACACGAGGCAGACGTCTGCAGGACCAAGGTTATCGCACGCAGCCAAGCGCACATTCCTGCGCCATCTTGCTCTCATCATGTACGTATTCATGAGATGACAACAAAAAAAGATGTCTGAAAAGCAACAAGGTTGTTTTACCTCACTAAACCAACACTGCATTTAACTTCAATGTGTCTTCGGAGAGCTTTGTGATGACTGTGAGTCCACCGCAGTTTAGTTAAAAATAGCCCTTCATGATATTGATGACAGTAAACTCACACCACGCAAAAAGAAAACGTCACAACCTCACAAAACTTTCCTGTCACACTTTGCCAAAACCTGTTTTTGGAAAGAGTTCCCCCCCCACCCCCTTTTCCGACAGCCTCTAACAGTTATGTAACGGTCCGTCTCCTGCTGTTAATCCAGCGGGACATGTCAACAATCATTTGCTTGGTTTCGCATCAGACACTTGCGCCATCAACACAACAATGCGCTCGACAACCATTGTCCCACAAGCACCGCAACATCTTCAATAGAGGCCACGGAGTGTCGGAGTTTTGTATGTTTTTGTGAGTCTCTCTGTGACCTCATGTGTGTGAGCGGAGGGAAAGTCATCGAGCATATAATTCTAATCCTTCTCCCAGCACGAATCAGCCCACAGGACTCACAGTGCCGAGACCACACAGTGAGGCTAACGGGTCACTGGGTGAAGCTTGGGAACAAACTGAAGATTTGCAGCCCGAATGACAAACGTGCGCTAACTTAATGTCGGGTAAAAAGAAGCTACGAAGAGAAGCTGCAACTATACAGATCCCAGGTGCATGAAAGCAGCTTCAAGAGTTAGTGGAACGGATGATGAATGCTGTTGTTTTTGCCAACAAGATGTAAATCACAACAGCCAGCTCTAACAATCATCCACAATAAACGTCCTTTGTATGCAACAAGATTAATTCCGAACAATAACTTCATGAAGTGATTGCACATTAGTGCGGCAACAATTCAACTCAGAACAGCAGGTTAGATCAAGCACAGCTTCACATCAGAAAGGAAAAGCACCAGCCTGTAAAAACGAGAATCCCGCGTCAAAGACAGAAGCGCAAATCAAAACGTCAACACAGGATCAGACGCGGTGAAGTCCGACCTTGTCCCCGAACTGCACGCTCTTCTTCAGCTGACAGATTTTAGAGCGTATTTGCGTTTTCTTCTGGCCCAGCATCCCGTCCCTCCTGCACGCAGCCGCGAACGCCGGGGAGAAGTCTCATTAACGACCTGTGGCGGTGACCCAGACCATATTAACACTGTTGTCCTGAGAGTGCGCACCTCTTGCCACTGTTTTGCTTATAGCATTAACTAGCTCTGCCCTGCCTCACACAGAGAGGAGCTGCGGACTAATCACCGGTCTATTTCCGGAAACTAGCTCATTAGCCTGCAGTATTTAGACGGAGAAGGAAGGTTTCACACAGGATGAAAACAACATGTGACACGTCCCAGTGACACAACTGTTCCAGCCAGTCATTCACCCATTCATTCAGCACATATTTCGGCAAGATCCACGAGACGTGACTGCATTTTTTTCCCAGATGTCTTTGAGCACAAATTCAGTTTCCCGATATTAGCTTGTGTTTCATCTTCTCATCGTGTATCTTCTGCTTCTGCAGACTCGAGCGGACCCCGCCTAGAGACCCCGATGCTATCCCGATCCTCCCTCACATGCGCTGGAAACACCAAAAAGCACCAAACGGTAATCCTGACATTCCTCTCTGAAGATGAAAATTCGATAGCGAGACTTTTTTCGCTGGATTTAATTCCCGGAACTCAGCGCCGGGTTATGAAATGCAGCCCTGACATCGGAAGGCAGCCTCCCTCGTGCAGATAAAGCCTCTGCATCAGCTTTTAATCGAGCTGTTTGCTGTTTACAGTCAATTCAGCTCTCCCTGCTCGGGTCTGAGAAGCCACGTTGGTTGAGTGTGTTGCGTCTTAAGGCGGCGTTCTTGAACGTGTCCCGTTCCCTTTCGTCCCTCCCAGCAGTTCTCATTGTCTATGCGCGCACTGTTGGTTGTAAACATTGCATTTGTGCTCGCAGGTGGTTTGTGCGTTGCTTTGTGTTAAATAAATGGCTTCTGGTCCACGCTAAAACAATAGCCGCTGGATGTGGCGAACAATAGTGGGCAGCGGAGGTTGTATAATGGCAGCCATCACATGGCTGGTTCGTATTGTCACATTTCCTGCATCCCTCCAGTTCTCTTCCTCTCTGGAACACAAATACCAACACGGTGGACAAAATACTAGCCAGACGTGGAATGTGGCAAAAGAGGCGACTCTGTGACCTTGTTAGGTGACAAATTCCAGCATTTATGACGACTCCACACAAGCACTGGCTGGCTTAACGAGCAGAAAGTCGAAACAATCAAAAGCTTTGATACAACAGTCGATGTAGTCCAACTGATGACTCATACAAAATGTTCCTTTTGCAAAGGAATGGTCTCAAATTTCTCTATAAATGTGTTAAAGAGACCGAACAAAGGCCTCATCACGTCAAATTTTTCCAAGGCTCATGCTGCGTCAAGGTGACTCTTTCATCAAAACAAGGAAGAAAAGCAGAAACGCACAAACCCTCACTGTCGTCCGCTCCCAAGGGCCAAACAAAAATAGCCGCAAAGTGTCATTCACAGAGGAGCGCATCAAATCGCAGCTCCTTCAAACATGAACCAACAAGCTCTGTGTACATGCTTGGGGGGGGGATAAGAAAAAATCATCTTCAATCATCGCTCTCATATCTGGCCTCCAGCGACGCTCACATGACAAACACCCGCGCCGCATGTCGCCTTTCTCCTCTGCGTTAGCCACACACGGTCAGCTGATAATACTCTCATCAGGTTGTTTTTTTTTGGGTTTTTTTGCTGGACAAAGAGGTGGCAGTGTGCTGTGTTTCCACAACATCCATCGGGGCGCCGCTTGTTTTACTGTAACGTTTGGGACGGCGGCCCATTACGGCAGGCGGAGTATGGCTTTCTTTTCCTGGAAGACGGCCAGCGGAGGCCCATCAACAGATCGGCCACTGAAAGGTTATCGGCCAGTTAATGTCAACAACACTTCCAGCCGTGTGAGGCTGAGCAGACTTCCTATGCTGCATTCTCCCTCCCCCACCCCCCACCCTTACAGTCACCGTTCCATCAAGCCCCATCAAAAGCACCTTCATTGTCCTTTATCTCCATTATCTCTCGCCATCAACAGCCTCTCTCACATCATCCCTCCTGCAGGATCTCGCTCCCATTTCCACCTCTCCTTATTTTTGCGCCTTTGGCTCGCCGAAGGTACCACGGTCGTTGCGTAACCTGCGATTGTGCGCCTGTGTCTGTGTGTTTTCTGGGAAGAGGGCGAGGCTTTGAGGAGCGAGACATCATTGATAACGGTGTTGTTCCTGTCCATGTTCTCACACGGCGCTCGGCGCTGAGACGGGGTGGGGGGGACGGAAAGTTCGCTTCCACACAAACACACAAAACCCTTCGAGCGCCGACTGTGTCAATGGGAGCTCCAGTGTTTGTGAGGTACCTCCGTCCATTGACTGTGGGAGCGAACTGCAGAACAAGCCGTGATTATTTTTCAGAGGTATTGGCAACCAGTCTCTCTGAACTGGCAGTTCCGCTGCTTGGCTTTTGTTGTTTGTCAGGAATCAGCAACAAAATTCAAATGGTGACCAAGCAGAAATGTGTTCGGCTCTTCGAAGCGTTGTGTGGGCAATAAAAACGGACTTTTAAGCCCTGCCAAGTTTTTTTGTTTACCCCTGTGTTTCCATGTTACTCATCAAACCCAAACACATTCATGAGCACTTGTTTTCTGGTTTACAGGGACCAAGATGCATCCAACGCACAAACTTCCTGGTGAGTCCATCCAATTTTTTTCAAGATTTTTTCCCCCCAACTTGTCTAATTCCTTTGGCTTCACACCAAATATTAAAGTACAGCAGAAAAACAGCATGGAAACAGTTTATATGGGTACTGTAAAAAAAAAAAAAAAAAGTTGTAACAGCCAAAATGTCTTTCTAATATTATGCAATATTCAATTTTTATTTTTAACCACCTAATCAAATTCCACTATTCCCTCTGAGTCCCCTGCATGAAAGAGATGACACTGATGCCTGATGGGAATGGATGTGAAAGAGGCAATGGGCTTGTCAGTTGTGACTACAGGTGGCGCTGTTTTGGCTGCAATGCTGTGAGGAAATGTTTGTGCAGCCTGGCCTTTCATCCAGGGACTTCCTGGGGAGGAGCAAAAATTAATCCTCCAAAATAAAAAAACAATCAGAGAAAGACGCCATTGTTATCTCGTGTTGATGCTGCCCTCGCACCCTCATGTCATCTGCCCATGTGGCTCTGTTTGCCCGTCCCACAGGCGCTTCTGTGTCAACTGCCTCCAAAGCAAATAAAATCTGGCGAATGTGGATTATGACTGCAGATGAACGACTGAGAGGCTGCTGGAGGAGACATGCGCGCAGTCGACCAAAGTCTCCTCAGATCAGGGGAAGTTTTGAACTCCAACGTGTTGTAAAACCCATCAGCATAAATAGAAATGATGAAAAAGGGTGTTTATGTAGTCACATTTGAACGTGCATTTCCTAAACAATGCCGATAGTGCTTCCAACATCGCAATCCCAGCACCCATTGCACTCCTATGCCAATTAAATCATGCATTTTAATGTCCATTTGTGCGTTAAGAGGATCATTTTCAAAGTCCACACTTTAAAAAAAAATGCAAGTTGCTTGGCAACAGCTCCTGGCAATGGAAAAAGACCCCCTAAAAATCACCATTTAAAAAAAATCTGTCGTCCGTGTGCTGGCTCCCTCTGCTCTTTCATCCCCAATTAGCCTGACACAAAAGCACATGGTGACTGCCTCACCTTTCACAAATGCTAATATCGCAGCTGCGAAGTAAGTTTGAATTTTCTATGCAGGGGTGTGGCTGAAAAGGATGTTTTTACTACACCGAGCCACTCACGTTATGCCTGCAACTCCTCAGGATTGGATAAAGTGTGTGTGGGGGGGGGGGGAACAATACAAATGTGTGTATTCTTGACAGGAGGAGCATCAACAACCAACCCCCACAAACACACCCACCCACCCTGCCAAGTCATCACCAGCATGCAGGTGATGGATAAACCAGGTTGAGGTCATTCTGATATGTAGGTTAAAGTGATGCAGAGGAGGAGGAGGAGCACAAAAGGGAGGACTGCAGCATGCAGGGTGGTCCACTGACCTCCTTTGGCTGTCTCATGTCCGGAGAGGAGGACACAGGATACGCAGACAGACACGCTTCCAATTCACCATTAAACCAACGCTGCACCCTATTAACATCATCCCAATAAACCAGTGGGGACCCCCTCTGGGGACCCCCCCCCCAACCTTTCCTCTACCGTCCAACGTTTCACTTTCACTTGTTTGCCCCCAAAACAACTTGACTTTCAATGCATTTCCGTCCAATTCAACACGCTCGTCTCAGGTCTTACTTCAGCCTCTCTGTGTTTAGGAAGATGTGTAACCAAACGCAGCCCTCGGGAGCGCCTTACGACGAGCTAATTAACGGATAATAACCGGGATTAGTTTGTAACGCCGGCGGCGCAACCGACCTGCTGACCGCGACTTCTTCCATTACCTTTTGTCCTCTTCTTCTCCCTTCTTCTTCTTCTTCTTCTGCTTGCTCTCCGTCACCTCGGTTAAACCATCGACAGTCCGCCGGGACGTGAAACGAAACGGCGGGACAGGAGAAGTAGCGGAACGGGCGTAATAACGGAAGGCTGTGACTGGGATGACATTGAGCTGCTGAATTTTTTTTTTTTTACGCGCCAGCTTTTCCAACCGGCAGTTCCCTCCCCTTCTCTCTCTCTCTCTCTCTCTCTCTCTCTCTCTCTCGCTCGCTCGCTCGCTCGCTCTTCTCTTTTTTTTCGCCGGCCACGCGTGCTGAATAATGCAGGGCTCCCGGGAGTGTTTTCTGTCCCGTTCCAGAGACAATCAGAGAGCCCCGAGCCGAGCACAATGAGGCCGGGCGGCGTGGATCAGGTTACCGCCGTACTGCCTCTCATTCATTTATTCAGCCGCACAGCAATCTGACTGCAGCCCTGCCAGCCCCCCCTCACTTCTCCTCCTCCCTCCTCCTCCTCCTCCTCCTCTTTCTCCACCTCCACCCTGCCTCTGTCCTGTCCTGCTTCAGCACCCCCCCTCCCTCCTCTGCTCCCCCACTCAAATGTGCTCAGGTGGCATTTTTGCAGAAACAAAAGCTCACTGGAACTCTCCAGGGCAGACAAGTGCTTTCCAGCCACCATATTTACCCAGACACTTAAATGCACTTTATTTTCTTTCCTCTTTATTTAACGTACTCCTGCTGAATCCTGCAGACAAATGCACAAATACCCCCCCCCCAGCACCTGTGCATGTCTCCCTCCCCCTTTTAGGAAATGCACTTTCTTCTTTTTTTTTTAACTGCTTTGTTTTTACTGTTTGTCTTTTAGATATCATTCGTAATCATCTGGAATGTGCCATTCTCAAAAGTTGTGCAAAGCCAACAGTTGCACTTTTTCTTAAACAGTTTCTCCAGCCAACGAGCAGATAACAAAACAGACTCCCTCGTACAAGTATAAAGTTCCTCTTAGATGAGCATTTGGGGTCTTTTGGCCATGATCCTGTTATATTTTGGTGGCTCACAAGGTTAATTCTTGGTACTCTTGGTATTGAAAGTGATGCACCTTAACTTTTTTCAGGCATGTCTTTATCGTACAAGAAACCTGAAGTACCAGCACATGACCTATATTTGCAAATGAAGAATATGTAAATACAGAGAGGCTTGAATGTTGGACTTGAACCGCAGTTACTCTTAGCATCACATGTGTGCAGAATTGGTGTGTTTAGTAACCACCTCAGCTGAGTCATCACCTGCAGTGATAAAGAGAAAAAAACTGCTCGTCTCGTATTGTTCTTGCTGAGAACTTTGAGTCCCAGCCTCTCAGTGTCTCAGCACTGTGGGTTGTCTTGTTATGCCCACAATCCTGCCCAAAACTCTCTTCACCTTCTGAGGTAGTAAAAACTAGCTCCAGGATCTTCCTCTCACAAACCACCTTGAGTGGTGCCACATTTGACTCTTTTCCTCACAGACCTTCAGGTGATGTGGTCCTCTACCTAATGGTGTATCAGCAAGCTTTCTGTGACGTGTTTGAAGAACCAGAGCTCACCAAAGCGAGGTGGTAAATGCCGTTTATGCTTGGAGGTAATAACAATTTACCCAGGGATTACAGGGGGTAGTTAAGCAATGATCAGTGTGCTCTTTGAGACAAGAATTACAGGGATTACTCCTCTAATATGTACCTGGAGCTGGGTTGCAATTGACAGCAAGCCAGGATATGAATCTCAGAATCACTGGGTTCAAGAAACACCTTCAGCAAGGAGTTTCAAAGTGGTTCACACTGATGACTCTGGGGCCCAACAGGGGTCAATCATCAATATTTGTGCGAGCCCAGAGGGAGATTCCCACCCTCCAAAACTTGGCCTCCCTCTGCTGTATAAACTGTCTGTAGACAAAGTTTTAGAAAAGCTTAATTTTATGGTGACCTCTAGTGGCTGTATCAATCATGACTCGAACAAAGAGTCAAAAGCCATTTTCTATATTTTGTACAAAAAGAAAGTTCAATTATTTATTTCAGCTTGTTGGAGAGAAGTTAACAAACTTTATATCCCTTTTTAAAGAACGTGACTATTTTAGGCAAAATCTTGTTTTTCTCTTGATCCCTATTGACGAGTTCTGCTGCTGAAAGTTGTCTTGTTATTATTCTTATCATGACAGCAAGGTACCAAGGTGCCACCAGACTGCATTCAGTGCTTTCCTGCAATCATATGCAGTTTTTGCCAGATGATCCATCCTGTAGTTTGGGAATAGAGATGTGTAACCTTGACACACGTTACTCACCATGGCAGTAT
>JASSRZ010000083.1:4075170-4089656 GCA_032164315.1 Malacoctenus gilli
TGTGTCTCCTCCTCCCTGCTTCTCCCAATCTCATTTCCTCTCTTCCACCTTTTCGGGCAGGAAATGGATTTTACTGGTGCTTCCTCTGAACTGCACGAAGCCCTGCCAGAATGAACAGCATGCAGGGGTTTTTTTGACCTAAAGAGGAGACTGATTCATAATCGCATCAAGTCATTCGGGTAGACTTAACTGTGGTGCACTTCCAAGATTATGCCAGGTGATAAAAGGAGAGAATTTCTGATTACAAACAGAGTTGATGGGATTAAAGTTGTTTCTAATATTCCCGATGACTCCTCTCTTATTTTAAAGGAGCATCTTACTGTGTATTTCAGTTATGATACTTTACAAGAAGTCGACATGATAAGGGTGCTAAGGAGGTGGAAACCAGTTCAGTATGAAAGGAGTAAATCAGACTGTAATCGGCAGCATTGGTGCTTGTGTCTGGCTCCCTCAAGTGGTCAAACATGACCACAACCGGAGATGCGGAAAGAGAGCTGACATGGGACGCTTGTGTGGTGGTGGAACAACAAAGCAGGTGCTTACAGGGAAACCAGCCCAGCTGTTGTTGTTTTTTTTAAGATCGTTAATTACGGAAAAGCTCAATTTACTTTCTCTCCACTCTCTCATTTACACTTTCACATCGGGCAGTAACTTTCTGTGTGGCAGTGCTGAACGGGCCCAGTGATGTCAGTTTCCCCGCCCTGTCAGCCAACCACAGACCAGTTCCTATTGCTGCTTTCCACATCACACAGGGGGAGGAAGAGCAGACATCTGGTTTTGTGAGCAGTATGATGCATGTGTGTGTTTCTCTGTGAGCACTTGTGTGTTCGCTCCGATCGGTGGAGGCACAAAGGCCGGCAAAGCAATGACAGACTGCGCGGGTGAAGCCGGGAAATGGTCTAACCACCCGGTGTGATCATTATGGGATGTTGTTGATGTCTGACACCAGTCAAAGCTGCTTTCAAGGTTCATCTCTCCTTCTTCTGGAAGCTTGTTTTGAGAGAAAGTCAGTGTACACAAAGGACACATTGAAGGTCCATTATAGATCATGATTTGAATGTACTGTGCTTGAATGAATGCTTCTAAAACCACTGCCTTGTTCACCTTTTTTTTCCAGAAATGCCTTAAAGTATCTTGATTTATTCTGTAGAATCAGTCTCATCCCTGCACTGGACTTTGACTGATGCAGTCACACAGAAATTTCAAACCAATTCAGTGAGGATTTGTGAGTTTTCACACATCCAACACAATGCAAATGAGCTTCCGTGGCAACTAGATCCAAACGCAACCAAGTCAAACCAAACAACTGATGCCGTCTCAGAAAATTGAGCCACTGTGTGATTTATCTTCATGAATCATCACGTTGGTATAGAAGATGGAGGAAGGCTGTGGGAGGAACAGATGGTTTGCTTACAAATCCCATACTTGTGAAGTCTTGTTGATGCAGAGCAATACAAAATTGTCAGGGGTCTTTTTCTGGTCTATTATTAGTTCTTAAATTGAAAAGTCAGCTCATTTTAATGGTGTTTTGTTTACAAGAAACAAGATGCAAGACTTTCAGTATCAAAGGTGTCTGTTTTCTTCACCCCCCCCCCCCAAATCGATTGCCTGCTTTCCATTACAGCCGCTTCAGAATCACCACAAACACGTCATGTCGCCCATCGACCAGAGTCGCTGTTTAAAGTAGTGTCATGTATCTGTCCCTAACTGCCCTCTAAACACAAACACTCCCTCGTGACATCTATATATATATATATATGGTGTCGTTCTGGAAATATCCAGGACCTGGGACAAAAATCTAAGGCGTGACAACCGTCGCCTCGGAGGTGAAGTGAAGTCAAGCTAAAGCTCATCTGATGGAGAAAATGTAGGGACGCGTTTAAGCTCTGCTGTCCTATTTTTGGCAGCGAGTTGGGTCATTTTATAGCCACACACACCCAGATGAGCTCCGTTCTTTGATCCTTCTTGTTTAGGTGAAGAATGATCGAGTGTCACCAAAATACACTCACATGACTGAAGACTTGATGTGTATTTCTATCTTTGTCCCAAGTCTTGATCGGTCCCATAGTTGATAGTAACATGGTTTTAAAAAAAAACCAAAAACACTATTTATGTAATTTATCTTCAGAATAAAATGTAGTGGTTGTAAATTTATATCACATTTGCCCCGTGAAAAAGGTCCTTTACTGATGTTCCTTGAACGTCTCACAAGCTGGCTCCTAATTGGCACTGATCTGACGGATTTGCAGAAAGATGCCTCAAATCTGCAGCACAGCAATGTTCACAGGTAAGAGGAAAAAAAACTCTGCAAGCCAACTTGCAAAAATGAATGCGTCTGTGAATGCTTGGTAGCTGTTTTGTTTTCAAATGCACACACACACACAGAGGTAAAAAAAAACCAAAACTAACCCAAACACCAGCATCATGACTCAGCTGCCAAATGTGTTGTTTGCTTCAGATTAAAACATGAGAAATGAGTTATTCAATCTCCCAAGAGGTTTAATTCTTGTCTGTAAGCACCGAACATGAAACAACAATGAACCGAATGAGGCGTTTACTCTTGTTCCTCCCTGTTTTTTCTGTGTGAAAATTGGTGTCTCCTAAAGCTGCTTTGAATTTGTGGGTGTACTCGGCTGATTTTAATTGAAAGTCGCAGTTTAACAGGCTTGAATTACAAGTGACTGTAAAATCAGTCAGAAAGAAGGGCAGGCGTGGAGAGGAGCCAGGCCCCCACACTCCCTGGTGGATGATGAGACATTTGGGTTGAGGCCAACGATGATGAAGAATCCATCAATTCGTCTTATTTGCTCCAGCTGACACCGCACACGCTTGTGCTGACCTGTAACATCCACCCTCAGTGTCTCGGTCCAAAGTCTGGAACTTCTGGGAATTCCTTTTTGGACAGTAGAGCGGATCTTTTTTTCCCCCCTTTCTTTCCTCCACAGTACGATTTGAGCGTCTGCAGTTTTGTTTTCACTGCACTTAGATTCAGCTGGAGCTCCGACGGCCTTACGTCTTGTCTGGTGTTACAGCAGAGGTTAAGAAAACACGCCTCGTGCGGTAGGATTTGCCGAGCAGCTGTTTGGCTCCTTCAGTGATCATCAATCACGAGGTATGGATATATATAGATCCAGATGTTGGTATGAAAATCTGTCCTCTTGCCAAAATAGTGAAAGTTTCAAAAGAACATGGCAGAGAAGCTAAACAGTTCCTGGTCCACCTCGCAGAGGCCTCAAAGCATTGCATCCTGTTGGACCGTCTATAAAAACAGCCCTGCTCTCATACCGCCGCTGAGAAGCGAAAGACAAATATTGTTAGTACATTACGTAACGCAGCACGCAGCACTTCTCGTGGCTCGTTGCAGTAAGTATAGTTCGCAGTTGCCAGAGTGCCTGCAGGACCTCATTTGTCTTCACTGACTCTTATTTGCCTCTTCAGCACAGTTGTACGACCAAGAGGGGATTTCTGGTCGGGTAATTTATTGATGGTTAGACCAGAAAGGAAGAGAGGTTATCGATCTGCCGTGGAGAAACGGGGTCAGTGCAGCAGCAGCAGCTAGCAGCGGGGGGGGGGGGGGGGATCAGGAAAAGTAGCGCGAGTGGACGCTCATGAACAGGAATGCAGTGTGATGTGATTACATGCCACCGATTTACCAGGCAAATAAGAAGGCGAATGATGCAACAGAACATAAAGACAAAGGCCAACATGATTCGTTTTCAGTACAGTTTGGGACCCAATAAGGATCATTTGAAGGGACGAGCAGGAAAAAAGGTCACTTTATACCAACGAGTCTACAAAAGAGTCCTCACATCGGACGAAGGAGTGATTGATGCGTTGGTTTTGTATGCAGGGTTCCCTCAGTTTGATGGACATTCAGATGGCAAGTTATTCTAACGGGTCTGACAAACAGCTGACTTGAGACACATGTCGAGTGTTCTTGTCGGCTAAGAAGGATGAATCGCTTGCGTGACGAATTCTGCACTTACCGGCGACATTTAGTGTTCGGCCCGTTGACACCGTGTCTCAAGTTATTCAATGAGCTATGCAAGCACGGACAGCTGTTTCCCTCCCAGCATACAAGCAACATGCAAGATCAGCAACATCCTAACATCTTTAGCTTTGGTTTAGTTTGTCTCGTCGTGATAAGGGAAACTTTCTTCACTTGGCCCCTTGAGAAACTTTTCCCACAGATGTGGCAGGATGTGCTTGAAAGGAAAAGAAGCCACGCTGCTCCCCTGCAATGCTGGCGACGCCGGCGCGCGCCGAGCCGTCCACGAAGCCAGCTTTAATCCAAAAGAAGCGACCGTGCGGGGAACCGGCCGAGTCAGCGGCGCATTGTGAGCGGGCCTTTCTCCGTCCGCCTGTGTTTACTCGGCCTGTCAACGTAATGATAGGGGTATCTGCAAAGCGGCCACCGCGGCCTCCCTGCCCCCTCGTCCCGTCTCCCCGTGTCGCGGTTGCTCTTTTCGCTCCCCGGCACGATGGACTTTCGTCGCTGTGCCGCCTTGTGTGTCCGTCAAATTTAGTTACGACAGGGGGGGAATTGAGCACACATTGGTCTCGATCTTTCCTCCTCTTTGTTCACTGTCTCCCCCCTCCAGGCTCAATAGCTCCAGGTATCAAACCGCATGCACAAAGATGATACTGATGCTATTTTTCTCCCCCACTCATTTTGTATGATTTCCAACAGGAAACATTTGTAACGCCGCACAAAGACACTCTTGTTGTCTGTATAATCTAGTGTTTTGTTTCCTCAAATGTGTTTTCCATTAGTTCCTGACAATGCTGTGCTTCATCTGGAGGGATGCTTGCAGTTTCTTGCTTTGTCTTTTTTTTTCTTTGAAAGTTGTGTAAAATAGATCTCAGCAGCCGGTTGCAACTTTTTCTTCTTTCTCTGTGCTCTCCAGAGCATGAAACGTTACAGGGCTCCGTAAAAGAGGCAGGGCTTTGTCTCTGTCACCTTCTGCCTTTATAGCGTCCATCGGTTGGTGTGTTTTTAGTGGAACGCTTGCAAAAGCAGGACAAACAAGATGTCTTTGCTTCCAGTCACGACACTCTGTATTTCACATTTGTTTATAGGTGGATGGAGGCAGCGGTGGCTGCAGGAGAACCGCTTTGCGCTCGCAAATGCCGCACGTTCACCCCGATTGTTCACCTCTGCTCCTATCGGTAAGTGGAAAGACTCCCGTTGCCTGGGTGACGGGATATTCTGGGATGATGTCCCAGGGAGTGTAAATATAGATGCCACACCCTGGCCTGAAATGCACACGCTCACACAGGCGCGTGCTGTCCATCAGTGTCTTCATCCCAACAGAAATAACTCCCACCTTGACGCCGTGACATCACGCCTGAATTAATGGCCGTGTTTTGAACATGCTTTCGACATGCCGGCCTCCCTGTTTCGTCACAGGCCTTCGTGGGCGAACGCTGGTGTGACTGAGGCCACTGCCACACACTCTGTGACTTTATCTTGCCCTCTGGAAAACACTTGTTTTCCAGAACTCCAAACAAGTGAAGCAATTTTTCCTCCGACTTCTGAGACCCAGGCGCACGATCACAGTAATTCTACATAAATCTGCCTCTTCTGTATCACTTCTGTATAAACAGTGTGTGGGGCTGGTCTGTCAGAAAAAATACATGATGCATACACTGGCGCAATGAAAGTGCAGTAATTTAGGTTGTTGGAAACATCCATCAGATGCATTATGTTGTCAAGAACTTTGAGGCAGAGGGGGAACGCTCAGGCTGAAGGACTTCCTGGCTCATTTGTTTGCCTCTAACATTGTGCACATTGTACGAATGTGAAGTTTTACTGAACTCAGTTGATCCAGTGATAAAGGTGAATTATTAATTTTCACAGTTTTAATCAGGAATTAAGATCAAAAAGCTTGTTAGGACATCTGAGCATCATGTGCATCATTCAGTCAGAGAATGAGAGTTCGAAGCGACATCAGAAGAGATCTTCTGTCTTTTACAGTCTTCCTGACGTCACCAGAAACACACTTTGCTTTCTTTACTGAACCTTTTCGGCGCCTCGGTTACAAATTATTGTAAACCAAAACAGATTGTGATTCCTGAGCTTCAGTATTCTGCGTTGTTGGTGTACAGAGAAGCTAAATAAAGCTGCATTTGGCTTCACTCAAAAGGCAGCCTTGTAAAAAAAAAAAACAGAGAGCGATTCCAGACCTGAGGCACATGAGTGTTGCCGTCCTGAGTTTTTTTTTTTTTACGGTGTAGCTGCTTTTGTAACTAATTGAAACCACAAAGCGCTGTATCTGTTATTTGAAAAAGACTATTTAACTCCAGTCAGCAGCTGACTGAATGAAGTGATTCACATCAAGCAGCTCCACAATCGCGACTGTACTCCGGCCTACAATGTCGCTCTTTGACCATTCACCGCTGTTCTGTTTACACCTCGGCCAATGTTATCCCGGTGTTGGTGGCGGCGCTTGATGTTGATGTTTTTTTCCCTCTTGAAGCGATAACCTGGGCGAGCGAACAGAGTCTCTTTCATCGCAGAGGTTTATTAGAGGAGGAGGCGGAGTGCGAGTCTGATTCAGTGATGACAAACTCAACTCGTGTCCTCTGGTGTCCATCGAGCTATGTTTTAGGCTTTAACAACAGAAATAGTCATAAAAAAGAGCTTCTGATTTTGTTGTCTTCTGACATTATATGTTCACAGTCACTTTTCCCTGAGTTCACGTTGTATTTTTCTGTTTTTGTGGGAAACGTTGAGTGTTTGGAAGCTATCAGTCGTTTCAATGTGGTCTCTTTTTTTACTAAGGTATGTCAGAGTTTCTGGTTTCATCAGCAATCGGGTAATTAAACATGTGTTTCATTCACTTAGTTCAGAAAAGGCTTCCCTTTGATTGCACGTCAGCTTCCTCTCCATTCCCAGTAATTAGATGCTCTTAATCTCGGGAAAAGTCCAGCGGACCTTTTGCGCTCCGCTTCCTTCAGACTGCGTGCGAAAGCAGGTCTGGATCTGTCTCGGAGACGACAAATGGCAGCCCAGCCCAACTCTCGCAGCCAGCGGGCTGGCACTGTGCTCGTGGCATGATCTCATGCCCCCATCCTCATCAGGGAATAAGTGACTATCTCAGTGCAATGGCTGGATGGGAATCAGGAAGCTCCTCCTCGAGACACAAACGCAGGATGTGCACACGGAATCACATCACACTCTCCTTTTATTTTCCTCTTCTTTTTTTTTTTACAACCGCCTCTGTATCTCGAGCTCTTCCTCTTGCAGTCACGCCCTGCTTTCACTTGCCCGATATTAATCTCGTAACTTTCTACAACTCCATTGTCTCTAATCCCTTCCTAATCCTTGGCCTGTGTTCTTCCACACTCCTGTTGTCTATTTTCCTTCCAGAGAACTTTATTGCCGTCGCACTTCGCTCCAAGGTTACATAGCTGCTGAACACCCAATATGTCCGATCCTCTCCGATGACTGCGAGAGCCTTTGTGTGCATGTCACCAACTGTGCATGCCGTCTCACAAAATTAGACTTCTATTCTCGGCCTTTTGGGTTTGATGCCTCAAATGTGCCCGTTAATTAAAGCTCTCTATTGTTGTCGATCACGGAGTCTGTCATAGCTACAGACAGTAGCTCTCTGCTTTGCTTTCACATCGCTGCTCGAATGGTTCACATGTGGTTCACGCTGCATGTGATGTTTCACCAGTGGAAAAAGCCTAATGGACATGTGTTGTGTTGTTCTCGTACTTTCCTTTTGGCCCCTTCAAGGAGGCCAAATACGTAATGTGATCAGTGTTCTTTGGAATGCGTCCCATTCGGTCAAGGCCGAATAAGCCATCGAAGACAGATGTTTCTGATGCTTTAGTCATTGTTTCTCAGCTACTTGCATCTGCTCTCTAACAGATCTCCTTCCATTCAAACCCCGCCCTGTGGAAAGCTCCAAACACAAACAGCTGCAGCGCACATCAGTACCTGTGTATCTTGTCCTCCAGCCTCTTCCCTTGCTCTTCATCCTGCTCCAGCTGTTTCCGCCGCGTCTCTTCCTCGTCTACTCCCGTTCCCTGAAGGAGCCACCGCTCCCGCATGGCTTTGGACTGTAAGGGGCACAGAGACACGTTAGGGACTGAAAGGGATCGTTTAGAAAGTTGTCAGCACGGACTGACTCTTTGCAGCTCTAGAAAATATTCCATCATCCACATTTAAAGGCTTCGTCCGAAGCTTCGCAGCCTGGCCGCAGACTTTATTAGACTAATGTTCTTGTGTTTATGCCGGTGATGCCTCCGTCTGAGTCTGGAGCTCTGCTTCGTTACCACAACAGAGCCAGGCAGCAACACTCCACTTCACCTTTGGCTGTTTACTGTCAAACTGCTGCTCGGCTGGAGGTCGCGCGGCTGACAATTACCAGTATCCGCTCCTCCGCACGAGGAAGCGCCGCGCTTAAGGGGGCTGCGCGAGCGCTTCCAAAGCATTGTACCACCTGTTGTCAGAATGCAGCAGCTGGGCTTTTTGTTCATGTGTGACGGCCGCACGCCCACGGAGCAGAGCCCATTTCCCACAGCATGTTTCGCAGAGGACGAGTTAATTCCAACTGAATCTGAACATAGAAATCCGAACACAACAAGCCCTCTAAGAATTTGTGTCAACATGTATCGTCACATCTCTTATTTTTGGCTTGATTCTCTAAATTGCTCCAAAAGAGAATAATTCATACTCGTATTATCGAGATTTGAGGCAGGATGGCGTTTTTTTTCATGCGATGCTTTGTCAACGTGATCATATCTTAATGTGAGGCAAAGAAACAATGATAAGAACCACAGCAAGACTCCCTGTGCTGATCATAGGCAACCATCACAGTTTTGTCAGTGAGTTATGTGAAGTGAAACTGTCCAAAGACAGAGACAGATGGCTTTTTATGTCCCCTTTCTCCAAGGTTGCTCAGGATAATTTAGCCACTTGTCTCCTCTGAGAACCAGCGTCTCTCTCATGCTGTTTTAACAGACTTTCCATTTCCTGTCGAGCACTGACACGCAGTCCCTCTGAGGTGAAAACCAACTCGGAGAGATTTCAGTGTTTCTGGCCGTATATAACTACTGTATGTTTTTGGTTTTACAAATAGAAACTATTTCCAACTATTTTTACTTTTCTAAAATGAAAATTCAGCAATAAAAGATCTTGGAAGGCTTTGACGCCGTAATCCCAGATGTTTACGTGGCCCCAGACTCAGATCAACGCCTCCATTCTGAGGGGGTTTGGACCCTGCAGCCCAGAGGTCCTTATCAAATCTCAGGGCCCCAGTCTCCATTTCCTCTCCCAGGCCACTGCCTCTCTGGAGGGATGGCTACAAAGGCCGCTTCATGCAGCCTGGCTGTGTGGCACTCAGAGGTAATGGCCATTAAATGAGACTGTGTGAGCAGATGCTGATTACATCTGGAGTTCAAGCCGGTTGATGTTGAACCGAAGGAGCTCAACGGAGCAGCGGCGTGGCTCTGCAGGTCGGCCGGGGCTCCATTCCCCCGACAGAACAAGCATATTAGCTCGCATTCAGATGATATCTTTTGTTTTTGTTTGTTTCATGCATCTACAGGCTGCATGGGAAGTCATTCAGTGAGCGATGGGGTGCCTGCTTGGAATAGGAAGTTCTGGCCTGAATGATTTTCATTTGGATTGTGTCACAGCTAACGATCAAGTTTAATACATCTGCCTCTCAACTTTTGATTCTTTCGTTCATCATTTTCAGTGACTTGGATGGATATTGGAAAGTACTTCATACATTTAGATGAACAGATAAAAGAAAAATAAGAAGATATACTCCTAATATGGTGATCAATGATCCAGCCTCTTGTTATGTTTGTGTATCCTCCAGCAGCATCACTCTTTACGCCAGAATCGAACCAACCCAAATAAAGGCAATAAACAAAAATAAGCGATTGATCCCATTTCCAGCTGGGCATGACTTTGCCAAAGTAGGTCTCATAAAGTTGGCTGCACAGATGGGCCAGTTATCAGAGCAGAAAAAGCCGGATGTTTGTTTGTAGGCGGCACCTCTCACCATGAAATGACAGAGTTGATAACACAAAGTTTTTGTGAATAACACCTCGCGATATTACAACAACTTCAAGTCTCAACGGGTTGAAATTAGCGGGTTGATGTTTAACAATCTCGAATAAGTTTGAAACAGACATTTGGACAAGAACGTTATTACCTAAATCCAGTAATGTTGGACTTCAGCTGGAGCACTGACAGACAGGGTCGAGTTGTAGACTCGAGTGTAATTACTGCAGCAGTCTGAAATGTCAGCGGTTCGCGTCCTATGTAATTTGTTATGATTATTAGCCTCCATGCAGTGTGGCCCCTCGCAGGTCAGACAAGAAAACGGCAGGATGAAATGAATCAGCAGCACGTTTGAGACGCACGCGCGCGCGCGCACACACACACACACACACACACACACACACACACACACACACACACACACACACACACACACTGAGATGTATGTGGAGGTGACTCAGACACATATTAGACTGGATGTTTTATGTGCGTCTCGGTTTGAGCCGTAAAAAACGTGCTCCCCAGAGGGAGATCGTGATCGGGAATAACAGCTTAGCCTTTATTAATATCTGTACTGTGCTGCCCTCAATGTTTTAACGACGTAAAACACAAAGTGCACATGGCTCCAATCAATTTTTCCAAAAGTGGGTGTTAAACGCTGGAAAGCGCCACGGCGTGGGCGTGAACTTCTTCGATAAGAGCTTCATTCATGCCAAGTGTGTTTGAAGGCTCTAATTGGAGGATGAAATGTTTTTATTGCGAATATTAAAACCGGCTACCAGAGATATTTGGAGCAGAACTGGCAACCACGCCCCCCCCCCCTGCATCTGTGTTGCATTCAGGTGCCACAGGACTTTCCAAAGAATCCCTCGCAAAGCGATTTATAAATGCACTTTGGACATGTTGGTGAAACACACCCTTGCTGACGTTTTTTTTTTTTTTTTCCAAAGCTCATATAATACAATAGTAATATTTTTCCCAAGCTTGTGGACAAGGTCAATTTGCTATTCTCTTGCTGATGCCTGAATATAGCTTCAATAAAAACACACACAGCCACACAATCTGTCAGCAGCTCGTGTCCCTGCTACTACCTATCTTTCGAATGTCAAGTGTGTTTACTTGAAACAAAAATCTTGGCTTACCAGGAGCGCCTGGCACCGAGCGTTAGAGGATAAATGTGTGTGTTTTGATTTAAGTGTTTTTCTGAAGAGAAGTAAACAGCCATTCCTGCGCTGGCCGGCCAAGAGAAACTCGGCTTCAGCGGGGCTGCACACCAGGAGCGCTGTGGTCCGGATTTATTAGTTGGAACCACGTTTCTGCCCAAAACTCACTAATAATCGTCGGTGTGCGCCGGTGAATAAACATGCTTGGATTTCTGTGTCGGAAAATGAATCAAAACTGTACGAGGAGCCCGTATCATCTGTCTTTTGAAAGCCAACACGTCTTTTTTTTTTTTTTTTTATCTCTCGGAGAGGTTTAAGGTCAAGGGAAGCAATGTGTTTGGATGAAAGGAAGAGGAGGGAGAGCTGATTGGAAAAGATGGATGAGCCGCAGCGCTACCATTCATCTCATTCTTCTCATGCATGCCTGAACTTTTTACCCTACCTTCACCTCGCTGCTGACTTCAACCCCGAGCCCAACATATGACCTTAAACTACCCATACCTCTCAGCCAAAACAACACCTCATCTCTTATCTGTATCATACAGCCGCACAGACACTTTAAGGGAGGTATTAAAGCTCAGCGATACCCAAAACGACTTTTTTTGGGCGATATATTTCAAGTACATTTCAGTCTGTATACGAGACTCCAAGTGATCAATAAAAACTGCACTCTTACACCTCCACACTTCCTTTGTGCTAAACTGTGTAGTCCATATTTAATGTCCCATGACACCTACTTATATCCTTCAAAAGGTCTTTTCAGGGAGGGTATCTATGAGCAGATGTAAATGCACATAGATCCAGGTGTGAAGTTCAAACGGAAAATGAGGCTCACGCTGGCAAACCGCTGGATTCCAGGCAGCCCCAGCCGCAGAAGCCAAGTCAAACAATTCAGGCCTTTGCAGAAGTGTCAGTGTGTGGACGTGCTAACATGATAATTCTGCTGCCGTGCTGGTGTTGGACCGCTGCCGGGCTAACATGATTTCTATTTTCCATGTTACAAGGAGACGCGATCCTCTGATACAGTTACTGTAAATGTACCTAATTGGCTGTCAGGAGTTTGATTTTCGCCCAAGTGTGCGATCAGTCATAGTGACGTTTCTCCACATTACTGTAGTAACTATTCAGCTGGTAAGCCGGCCACTGGTTGCTTGTATGCTGCTTTTTTCTGACACTTTGTGTCTGATTTTCTGCTTTTCTCAGTCACACCTAAAAAAACCCCGTTTGTACCATTAAAGCCGTACGTGTTACAGAATGAATCTGAAGCAATACCACCACTAGAGGGCCACACGCTTATAAGTAGACCATGAAACCTCACGATCATTGGAAGCACACATCACAAACTACCCTTTTACTTCCTGCCAACATTGTACGAGTGACCATAAGTGTAGTGCAGCAGAAAGTAAAGTTTTAAGTCAGAAATAATGCGAGACTTTAAAAATACAGGGAGAAACTAAAGATAAAACATCTGGCGATCTGTAGGATAGCCTAGATTTCTAACAAATGTGAGAGCCATGAGCTTACAACGTGAAACTGCAGCTTGGTCGCGAGAAAAAGCATGTGTGGCGTGAGATGACAGTCAAATGTATTCGTCACTTTGCGTGCGTGACAGTTTGCAGCCCTGCTGGCATCGGTGTCAATGGATCTCCCTGTCAAAGCGATAAAGCACCTGCTACACTTACTACAGGCTAAAAATGCTCTGTGTGTGTGTGTGTGTGTGTGTGTGTGTGTGTGTTTGAATTCTGATGTTCTATATATACCTTGAATCAAACTCTCTATTCTCTGGTGTCACCATTGGAATCTGGCGTTTAGTTGGACTGTTTGAAAGCAAGACCAAGGTGAGGGGTCTGTTTTTGGCCTCCCTCTTTGCCAAGGCCCTGTATTGTGTGCCAGAGCTGACTGGAAGGGGTTGGAAGTAGAGGAAAAAATGTCTTTTGGTTTGTTTTCAATTAGTAAATTTACTCATATCTTCAAGAGCACTACCTCCTGCTCCTTCAATGTGTGTGCGGCATACTGAATGCTGACCACTGGCATACTTTTCTGACAGGTAATGAATATTTATAGGTTGAGAATGTAGAGATAGGCATAAGTGGCCGGTCAAAAATAGAAGCGATGTCTGCACCGCGACGTGCACGGGCAGCTTAAAAACACGCTGGTGGAAGATACGGCAGCTTTGAAAAGGAACCGGCAGCGCCGGCTCCTGTTGGCCTTCCTCTGTGTGTGGAGTGCAAATGATGCGGATTTCTTCAGATCATGAAATGAACAGCGCAAAGCTGACCGACCTTGACATGTTGTAGCTGTAGCACCAGGTCATCCAGCTGGCTTCTTTTGTCTTCAATTTCAGTTTGCCGTTTCCGCTTCTCCTGCAAGACAGAAAAGAGAGAAAAAAACCCCATCAGCAAACAAAAATTACAAATCCAAGGGTGATATTTATTCGTTTCTGGGAAGGCAAAACAGTGCAGCTGAAAGCGCTTTGAAGGCACGTTGGAGCACTAATGCATGCTGCTCTATTGATTGAACAGGTTTAGGTTTTAATGTTGATGCTCATCAGCCACAAGACACGATCCCACGGGGGCAATTAGAGTTCACATACATTCAATTTGCTAGTCGAATGCAGTACACTGTCAAACTGAATATTAACTGATGCAGTCTGGGTAAAACCACTGATCGGGTGATGTCACGGATGCTGCATCTGAGTTTATGAATGTATGGAGACGATTCACATCTGCACCGTTCATTGTGTGTAAACAGCTGAAGGGATGGAGGGAAAGGAACACACAGTGTGTGCTCAGGAAGGAATTGATGTGTAAAAGGGTTCAGAGGTCAAATATTATTATGGGTTGAGAGAGGTAGATGGTATTAAGGCAAGCGAGATTAGGCCTTGAACCCTCTAAATTGCTTTGAGGTTAAACTCGAGGTGAACGATCCCTCATTTCATGTAGAGATAAACAAAGCCACAGGATTGAGGAAAAAGGCTTCAGATGGGGGGGGGGGGGCACAACCATAAACTGACAAAGGAAGTTAGGAGTCACTGTTTTTGAATTTACTCCGACAAAAATTGCAAGGGAATATAAACAGCAGATCCCAGCGTGAGCCCGCCGGGGGCCGAAGGGCATGGGATACGCTGCAGCTCTGCCTGCGGCTGCATCTCAATCGCAGGCTTACTGTGGGAGTAGAGCAAGGATTTCTGGGACATTTCCTGTCGGCTAAAAATAACCATCCGGGTGGGGGGGGGGGGGGGGGGGGGGGGGGGGGGGGGGGGGGGGGGGGGGGGGGGGGGGGGGGGGGGGGGGGGG
>JASSRZ010000083.1:4090106-4101068 GCA_032164315.1 Malacoctenus gilli
GTGGGAAAAAAAAAAACACCCGGGAAACCCCCCCCCCCCCCCCCCCCCAAAAATGTGAATCGACCTTGGGTCATCTCTTAAACAAAGTAAGCGGCGAGTGACGGCGAACGGAATGGAGAGGAGAAACGCTGGAGCCCACCAAAGTGAGCAAATGCGATGAACACGTGCGCTCTGGATGGCAAAACTCAACACTTCACAGTTTATATCGGTCTGTCCACAGTCATAATATAAGGACAGAAAACCCCAAACCCAAAACCACATTATAACCAGGCCCATTTGTGTCAAATCTTAAGAAGTTGAGAAAAGAAAGAAAAAAGCTGTTGTGAAGCTGCTCTGAAAACATCACTGAATAACTGAGTTTATGGTCCTTTTTAGAATAACAACATCCATTTGCACCTCCCACTCATCATTCGTTACTATGTGTTTGCACCTCCTTCAATAATTTTGTCAAATATTCACCTAAATTATCTGGCATTTTGTTGTTTCTTCAACTTGATCTCAGTCGGTCAAAGCCTTTAAAATGAGCCACTTGCGATGCCGTTTCCTCACAAAAATGCCAAATTAGTTATTTTCATTGCTGCAGAAAAAAATCAAAACATTAAAAAAAAGTGGTGCCAAGAAATTAGAAATGGTCATTTCAATCAATGTCTTCAGTTTAAGAGACTGATGCTGATTGGCTGATGCTGATCTTTGCTCCACGTAGGGAATTTGGCAAACAGGCTCAAGGAACATTACATAAAGACTGTATTTGGCCTTGCCCTGGATTCGCACATGGACACAGGCTGTGAAAACATGTGAACCCACTCTGAGGTCAGCGCTTACCCCTCAGTGTGCACACATTGTGTTTTTATGCCTTCTGGCCACGTCACATTGACTCGCATTGATTTCCTGCTCAGCAATAACTTGCCAAACACTTAAACTGACTTTAGTCAGCGCCCAAATGTCATCTAACGTCAGGTGTTGAGCCTTTATCCTCCATATGTCCCCAACAGGATAGGAGAACAAGCACTCGCACACACAGAGTTGTGTTTACATCACTTTAGCTCGTACAGGACGGCTCGAATCTCATCTTACATGAAAATAACCTCTAAACAAAATGTCATCATTATGATTTTTGTCAACCATATTTTAGTCTAACCTCTTATCTCGAGCGTATTTAGTGGAAAAACACCCCCCCCCCCCACACACACACACATGCACACACCGCAGCGGCCTACACAGCAGCCGTTCCCAGGGTTTGTGAAGTACAGTCAGAGAGGCTGTGCAGTGGTTGTGGTCACCAGATGTCAGAGGCTGTTGAGGACATGTGGTCGAGGAATGAGCGAAACACACACACACACACACACACACACACACAGACGGGCAAACACGAGTCCACCAAAGCGCACAAACGCAAACACACACACAGGCTCCGCTATGTACACACTGATAAGCCAACACTAACATATTCCCAAAATAAAAGAGCACTCAGGCAATCTGTGCATTGTCTCTGTCTAACAATCCCCGACTGCACACAGGAATGTATGAATACGTCGAATTGAAGTTTTAGGTCAAAGATGCTCTTGGTTTTCAGCACATTCCTGAAATCAAATGTAACGGATCCTTTTTAATGGCTCTTTCATTCACCCTTGAAGAACGGTTCTGCATACTTAATGCTGTGTCCTATTTAAGGGGTTTTCTCCAAGAAGACCAAAGAATTGGACCTAAAAATTCCTCCAGAGACGCAATAACTTTTATGTTCCCTTCTTATTTTCATGTAACTCACACTGAATATGACATTTAACCTTTTTTAGTGTTAAATTCAGCATGTTATAAGCATTAGATGCTGTCAGAAAAGCCTTCGTCTTCTGTAGTATGATAACAGTTTGCTCCCAGTTGCGTAATTCCCTCTGTCGAACTATAACTTGCCATAGAAAACAGAAATTCATTAGCGCCCGGGGCCGTGTGTGTCCGTATGAATGGGATTAAGACTTCAGCTCGCAGCAGAAAGTGCTGAGTTGAGGAAAAGATGAAGGGAACCTCTCGCCTCGAGCTGCTGGAGTGACAGGAGAAAGACACCCCGAGCCCTGCTCCGTTCGCTGTGTTCTCCCCCGGCGGGCACATCCTCCTCCTCAGGAAAATATGTTGACATTCTTGGTGACACACTCATGACTTCCCACACTCTGACTCACAGTGTTTGGCCCCACTTGGCTTGCCCGCGAAGCTCTCGTGCGGGGGGGCATCGCTTTCCCCGCTGCAGTTCACACCGTTCAAGAACACTCGAGGACAAATGTTTGTTTTAAACAGATTGAGCTTCAAGTTGCGAATCGGTTGTGGGTTCGTCCGATTCAAGAGACTGTCGGAAACCGTCGCAGTCTGGCCCGAAGTCAGGATCAGCGCTGAGGATTTTTGATGGTGGGGGGGCACTCAAACCTTCCTTTGTCTTCTTTCAGTTCCTGTGAGGCTAAGCTCAGCATGATGAACTCTTCTTCCGAGAATCAACCAATTGGAAGTGGTTCAAAAGTCTCATCCCGAATCTTTTGGGGTTTTGTGTGGAATTCCTGGAATTTTGGTGTACAATCTTTTCGGCCCCCACAAGTTTGGATAACTGCCCTGTTGCTCAGCTGAATATTTGTTAGAGTTACTAAGTCCCATAGATAAAGTGTAGTAGCATGCAAAAGCTAAACATAGACAGAGTGAGATATAAGTTTGCAACCTGTTCCACAAGCTGAGCTATTGTTTTCCAGGAAAGAAACGATCGCCCACATAGACATTTGCACCTATCTTGAGTTTGGACTCAATGATTTGAAAGAAAAAAGTAGCAGAGCTGATGAAAAGTACGCCGTTTGCTTCTCTGAATACAGGCCAAACGGATATTCCGCCAGTGCGCTCTGAAAACTGCGGCCCACCCAGGAAGAGTTTAGGAGGGACATTACAATAAGGTGGTGAAACAGTGATGTAACTGTGCCAGAATCAGAGTTGCTGATGTTGACTTTGTGAACAGAAACAGACTGCAGATCAGATGGGTCACATTCTGTACGTGCCAACACACCCAGCGGAGAAATCTCACAGTGGAGATCGTCTTCCATTCACAGCCATACCTGAACGCTGAGAGACCAGGGCCTGAAATGGACCTGTGGTCTGGATGTGAGAGGGTTTGGTTCTGCACTGAATGTACCAGAAGGGTGATCAGATAGTCCTGAGAGCTGAGGCCGATCCCTTTTCACGTCGGTTCATAAATCAGTGGAAAGAACGAGCGAGTTTGGAGCATCGCGACGCGCCAGTTCTCTCCTGCGTGTGAGCGGCCGGCATGTCCTTTACAGACAATGCTGGCTTGTTAGGTCAGGAGCAAAGCGAGTGCTGACCTTCGAAGCCAGTGGTCACGTCGATAAATGCAAACTTAGCACATCGCTGAAATGCCCCGCATGCCCATGTCATGCGATGCAGCAGGTGGGACCTACACTCATGGCTTCCATCTGAGGAGGAAGCCAACTTTGGATGCCTTCAAATTCACATGGATGTACAATGAAATGCTCACATTCAGTTTGTTCCTGTTAAACTTGCAAGTCTGTTTCTTGTGAGTTGTGAGATTGATGCAAGGAAGTTTAAAGCTCCTTCAGAAGCATTTTCTTGAGTGTAGCTGCTGTTTACAGTCATATTTGCTACTTGCAGTTTGTTTACTTTTCACTTCCACCCCAAATGTCGTGAAAATGCTTTTCTAAACCAGCGGCGTCCACTCGAGCAGCATTCCTGCCAGTCGTGTCTCAGGTGTCCGTGAACCCCGACCCTGCGCACCAAACACACTCGCAAACATACCAGAAATGTCCAGCAGGCTTAAGACAGCTGCTGCTAATTTTAGCTGGCCTGTAATGCCTGCCATGCCCCAGACCCCCCGCTGGACGGCAAGCCACACCCTCGCTCTTCCTCTCTCGAAAATGACTTTGCCCCAAGCACTCCCTCCCCCCCATCCCCCGCAAATTGCTGGAACTCCATAAAACCCCCAGACCCCCTCTGATAGCCCCCTCTACTCATTCCCCCTCAGTCGTGCCTCCTCACCGGGGAGCTGGAAACACCCCCACTGGCTGACGCACTAGTTTGGGAAACATTTTGAGCAATTGCTCGCAGGAAAACACCCTCACTTGTTGTGTGTGCAAGTTAACATGGTCAAACGGAGCCTTTCTGTCATGTATGACTGACACACACGCACGCACGCACGAACACACATACTCCTTTCCATTGCACGCTGCAATCACAATTAGCAGGCGTTGCAGAGCCCTCCTCACCTCTGCCCTTCCCCACTCGCTTCCTTCTGTTGAAACTCACTAAGTAGATCCAGAACGTCTTCCAGCCTCCAGAACAACACAGTCGGATCCCTCCGCAGACTTTCTCAGGAGACCTCGAGCTCTGGTCAAACAAAATCCTCCATTGTTCCGCGCCAGTCTTGTAGGATTTTAGATGACAGTAACAGAGGAAGGAGGGGCTCTCTTAAGCACAAGTCTAAAAAAAACAACCTGTGGTTCCCTGATTGACTGTGTGTTGTTCCCATCACCAACGGCTGCCTTTTTCTTCTTTCTCCTGTCATTTTCAAAAACATAAACATCTTCCCATCAGTCCTCGTGCACCGCTTCCTAATTCTTCTTGGATTCGGCCCCACAAGAGCCCCAGATGATCTGCGGGTGCCTGTTCATCAAAGCATGTGTGTTTGGGGTGGGGGTCCAAAGGGCTGAGGTCATCAATGTAAACATACCACAGACACTACAGAGAACTTGGCAAACAAGTGCGTGCCAAAGACTCACACACACAGACACACACACACGCACTTTTGTGCGCTGCCATGCCGCTTGTGGTCCGCAGGCCACATGGGCAGCAGCTAATTAAAATGATGAAGCGCTCGCCGTCCATTGGCGGATCTGAAAACCACATGCCAAGCTTTGGGGATCGCGCAAACGCACATGTACGCTCAGAGCGGCCTTCTGGAGAACCCTGGCCAGGGCCGTGCTCCAGCCAACTGCTATAATTACATGGTAATAATACACCAATTGCTGCTCTGGATTTAACAACATGACATCACAACTATTCCCTAATCTGACCAATTAGTAACCATGGAAACCTGCTCCTCTGGCTTCGAACAGGCCCCTCTAATCACTATCAGACTATGAGAATCTTTTTATTGCGCGTGGAGCAGACAAATGAGATCATTTAATTTGGAAGGGGATAAAAAGCAGCCTGATGTCTCACCACGTTCTTGCTTTGGGCAATTGTTGCTCAAATGAATTTGATTTCCTCGCAAGTTTGACTTGTGGTTTGTTTGCGTTTCACCAGCACGTCGTCCTTTATTTTTGTTTTGTGCTTCCAGCGTCTTATAAATAAGACTCTCATGTCCTTGTTAATTGATTTGTGATTTCGACACACTGTCCCACCCTCCGTGATTTTCACAGCCACCCGTGACATGTTTTATTCATGAGCCACACAGAACATAGAGTTCCCCTCTGTGGCAAATCAGCGTTTTTACTAACTCTAGTCTACAAGCTGACTTTTGATCCAGTTTGATGAGCAACATAAGCCGGAAAGCTCGGCGCTGACGCCGGTTCTGTGCGACACGCTAATCCAGTTCAGCTTCCTCGGACAGCTCATCGAGTCCCGCTGCCGTAACACTTGGCTGTGATTTTAGTGGAAGCCTCCAATTTGGCTGAAGATGTGCTGAAGTATTGATGAGGACAGACGCTGACTGGCGATGACAATGAAATCCAGGAGTATCCATTATTGATGGAATCATTAGCATGTCATCTGGAGGTGGTGTGAAAAGGGTTTGCTCTGTACGCTCTGCAGGGGACCACCAGTGCTCAATCACGGTGACCCGGCATTCAAGATACTTCCTCCCTCTTCCCCATTTTTTCGAGAAAGAAAGTTTTTTTAAACGATTTCGCTGCAGCATCTGATTGACAGAAGGGATTGCTGTAAAATCCTTCCTCTTTCCCTGAGAGACACAAGCAAAGCAGCAAACCTCGTCCAGCTTCTGTATTTACTCTGGAACTCCTCTGGCTGGCTTGGGTCTCTGTCTTGCAACAGAGCACTTGGCTGCCTTACAGGATTGTTAGTACTATTAGTGTAATGGTAACCCTTCTGTATCTAAGTGCCTGGTAGAGGTTGGAAGCCATTAGTGCTGGTATTGTCTTTGATGAATTGTACACACACTCGGCTAAAACAAGACAGATGTGCATTGGAAGGAAACAAAGAGTCTCAACAGTTTTTTTTTACTTTAAATCATCGCCGGGCTGCGCGATGTCAGAGTTTTCTAATGATTCGAATAGAAAGGACTGCGTTCAGTTAACGGGTGACTGTAAAGTGAGGTTAACAGCAGCTATCTTTGAATAGGTCCACAAGGAAACTTCATGCATCAAATTGAAAGTTGTTTGATTTGTGACATGGGCGTCAAAGACACAAATGGACACTGATTATATTACAGCCAGGTGTTAGCCAGCATTAGCAAGACTTACACTCACGATGCCAACAGTACAAAGTAATTGACATTAGTTTTAGATTCTCTTCATATTCGCGAACCTGAACTTTTCGTCTTCTTGAGGTGTTTGGAGGCAAATGTCCCGAAACTGAGTTGAATCTTTATTGAGCCTGAGTTGTACCAATGCAGAGTGGAGGCTCGTTCTTCTTTTCATGCACAAATGGCTTACAAAAACAAGACAAACCGGATTAATGTTAACTCGGCTGGTAATAAATAATTTATTGGTATTTTCCAAATGTAAATGCAAGATAAATGAGCCACAGGAGCGCCTGCTCTCTCTTTCCTGTGCTAACCGTGGGAACTTTCCACCGTCTTCCTCAAAATGTGGCGCAATGAAGCTTCGTACATGCAGCCTGGTATACGGCTGCCATGTTTCAACGTGGCCAAAATAGTTTCTCCATCTGCTGCTGCCCCCCCCCCCCCCAACTTGTGAGTACAAATGTCTGTGTGTGCGTTCCCTGTGCCTCTGTGCGTCTTTAAGTGTGTGTGGTATGCTGTGGTTGCTCACTGGCGCCCAAATTTAGTCCCAGGCAGCGAAGCCCCGGTGTAACTGTTGCTCTGAAGTCCTATCAGTGCCAGAACCAAAACTCTTGCGCAGAGCGCTCGCCTGATGGCAAAAAAAAAAAAACAACAATGCAGCGGCGAACGTGGAAGACCACCTCGCAGCTGAGCTTTCCTTTTGAGCTTGGAAAGCAGATACACCATGAGACAAGAAAACAAAAAAACCCCAACCTCAGACATCTGCCCAAAAAAACAGAAAGAAGAGGTGATTTTCCACCAACTTTCCTGTAAGTTGGACCAAAAATAAGACATGGAAGCGGATGAAAGCTGACAGAAACAGCAGCACTGCAAGACAGGAGGCTGGTTCAGGCACACGGCAAGCGGTAACACAAAAATCACTTTGGTGTATGAGATGTAAACGGGTGTAGGAGGTGATAGTGTCATGCTGCATGGTGTCCCTACACATCAAGCTTATTCACTCATTACTTACGAGCATAAAATCAGCCACTGATCCATGTAGGATGAAGAAAACAGACATGGCACACAACAGACATACACAGACTCTGTTTACTACAGGGTATCTCCTTCAGTTGCATGTCATGTCGTGAGTTGGGTTCGAAAACCACCGAGACCACCACTTCAAAACCACATGTTGAAGTTTAGGCCAGAGGTTAACGTGACTTCTCAACCTCCACTGGTGGCTTACGTCATTCAATTGGAGGAGTCAAAGTTCAGTGTACTTTTGCGAGTCGCGTAACGAGACCAAAAAAAAACCCAATAGCATCAGTCTGAATGGAAAGAAACGGCTCATGAATGAATGATGTGACAAAGCAGAGACAATGAGAGAGAAATGATGAAAGAGGGAGAGTTGCAGCAACTCGGAGGCGTCAGACGTTCGGGTGAGATATCGGGAGTGAGCGGCTGAAGGTGGGAAGCGGCGTCTGACGGTGTTTTGAGTCGCAGACGGACAGCAGGTCAGGGGATCAGACGGGGATGAGCCGGGCGAGAGACAGAGGACAGTTTCAAACAAATGGGCCGACTTACCGCCAAGGCCTGCAGCCTCTCTTTGTGGAGCTGAGCCTCCTCACACGACATCCTGAAGGGGGGGGGGAAGCAAGGGGGGAAGAGGGAGGGGGGGGGAGTGAAAGGAAGACGGAGAGGTGAGAGCTGGGAGAGACACGGGAGCCGCTGTCCCTCGGACGGAGGTAGAGAGAGAGAGAGAGAGAGAGCGAGAGTCGGAGGGGTGGGAGGAGAAGGTGGAGGAGTATCCCGGCTAAGGTTCCTCTTCCTCAGCGATAATCCAACCGAGACGACAGCGGGAGCTCGGGCTAAAGATCTCTCACTCGCTGGCCATGTGCCTCACGCTCGGCCCGCTGCTCGCGCTTTCTGCCTCTCTCTGTGTCTATCACCCACTCTTTCTTACCCGGTCTCTCCTCCCATTTGTCCCCTCCCTCCATCCCTCCCCTCCCCTCCCTCCCCTCCCACTCTTCTTTAGGCATGAGCCATGTGTGATAAAACAGCTGGGAGGAGCAGCTGAGAGAGAGAGAGGAAGGAGGGAAAAGAGGAGTGATGACATGAAGGTAGAGAGGAGGGAGAGAGAAAGTGAGGGAATGAAATGAAAGAGTAGAACAGAAGCAGAGCAGTGCTTCGTCAAATCAGCAAGAGATTTGACAAAAGATAATAGTTTGACTCGAATATCTCGACAGTGAGATACCACAAAAATGGTTTTGAGTTAGCCTAAAGAGCCCAAAATGCTTTTGAATTGAATTAGTTCTCAACACAGCAGAAAAAGTTTCAACTTGCCTTGAAGCTTAAAATTCTGTGTGGAAAAAAAGTCTGGAGCAAATTAGCACAAGTCCCATCTCTCCTTGAGACTAATAAAAAAAAGAAATAACTTGAAATGTATCTAATTTGACATTTTTGTTTCCAACTGTCTCAACGCTCAGATTCTTGTGAATCCAGGTAACCTATTTGGTTCCTTTGTGGTCCCACATCAGAAAACGACCTGAGACAGTCCAAAGCCGATGACATGAAGGGGTCTAAAAATAGCTTTTCCTCAGTAAGATAACGTTATTCAGGTTTCTTTAAAAACCTGCGCACGTGGCCATGAAAGTCTCCGCTTCGCACCTCAAAACGAAGCCTTTTGATTCAGCAGCCAGATGACAAACTCTGCTGCTAGCAGCTGTTGCTACGCTACTGTGCGCTATTATTGCTGCCAGCCTGGACCACAGCTGAGGTGTGCCAGT
Organism: Malacoctenus gilli; assembly: GCA_032164315.1. Classification (NCBI taxonomy): domain Eukaryota; kingdom Metazoa; phylum Chordata; class Actinopteri; order Blenniiformes; family Labrisomidae; genus Malacoctenus; species Malacoctenus gilli. The sequence goes on from JASSRZ010000083.1 coordinate 4,099,353, forward strand.
GAAGACAAACACTTCTGTCCGTCTTGGAGGAGCTGAAGCTGTGTGTGTGTCGATCATCCCGACGACCGTTTAACGACAGAGAGTGATCATGAAATCTTCCAGAAAACGTCCTTTTTTGTTGCTCTTCCTCCGTTCCTTGCGATATCCCTCTATGAAATATATCTCCCATGATGCACCTCTGTCCTTCATCCCTCCTCACTCGCTCTGGCCTCTTTCACTTCCACCCCTCGTCTCCCTCACTGACCTCCTTCCTCGTTGCTCGTCTTCATCACCTTTTCCTCTCTCAGTGTTCCTCTGTTCAACATTATTACTTGATTCTCTGTGTCTTTCTCGAACCCTTCCTCTCCTCCTCATCCATCCCTCCATCCTCGCACAGACCTCCTTATAAGGAGAAACAGCGCAGCAGTTCTGGTCCGACTCTTCAGGGAATACAGAAGCATGTAACACACACAAATACTTCAGCGCACAGACGCACACACACACGCAGACATAACAGCCACTGCGTTACTCCAGCAGAAAAAAAAGAGAGAGTATCATAAATAACCGCAGCTGGAGAGTATCCGCTGTGTGAAGTCACTGGGCAGCTGCAAGACTTGCATGAATCAATAGTGTTTTAGTGCTGAGTTGTATGAAGCTCTCGGCTATCGTTTGCAAATTTGCACGTTAAAACTATGAACTATTGAAGATTCTTTCCATTGCATTAGATTGTCTGTTCTGTGTTTTATTACGAATACTCAACAAAACATAAAGTAGCATTGACAGTGATGTGTAGAATGTCAAGCTGGGTTGTGTCACGATACACTCTGTTGTCTCGGGCTGTGTTGTGCGGTCTTTTAGACATCATATTGTTTTGCTCTCTGTCACACTGGATTGTGTTTCCTCATGTCACAGCATGTTGTGAAGAAGAACCTCTATAAATCAGCCGATCAGGTGTTTTTGAGATGTTTTCAAGCTCATATCACCTGTTTGCAAGTTTTAAAAGGGAAAAAAAGCTGGTTTATGGACAGTTTGAGTTCTGAAAATTTCAGTTCTTCCTGTTAAAATTGAACCACCTGCTAGTTTTTGAAGATTTTTTTTGTTCCCACGATCTCTCCGGCTAACATTTGCAGCAATGCTGTGAGTATACTTTAACCGGGCCACGCTGCTATGACATCTGCCCTTGTTCAAACACAAAACTGCACATTTAACAAGGAACATGCAGCTTAGGGACCACGACCTGTTTGGAATCTCTGTTATATATATGGTTTATGGCTTGGCGGGGGAACTCTTTCGTCTGGCTTCCCAGCAAGTTTCTGTTCAACCTGCTTTTTACACCAACCACCTCCTCCTGTTGGCTACTCGCACCGCCGTCATAACAAATCACAGCGCTTTATTTATCCGCCATCGTTCTGCATCTGTATGAAATGTTCGGTTATGGCTCCCTCCTCCTAAAGTTTTCTCCCCCCCCTTTCTCTTTGGCGTCAGCGATGCCGGTCGGTCGCCGTTGGAGACAACAGCATCATTGTTCCTCGGCATCGCCACGACGACGCGATGACCTCACTGCACAGCCAGTCAAGCCCCGCCTCCCCTCCTCCCCTCCACCTCCCTCCGCTCGCCGTCCCAGCCCAGAGGTAATGGCCTCCAGATGTGGAACCATCGGGAGGAAAACACACACACACACACACACACACACACACACACACACACACACACACACACACACACACACACACACAC
>JASSRZ010000083.1:4120575-4180788 GCA_032164315.1 Malacoctenus gilli
TTCGGCGGCATCATTAGAAGAGCAATGAGACAGCATGTGAGACCGCGCTCACACCCAGGTAATGTAATTACTCCAGTGTTGACATTTATAACGTCAGCAGCGTCCCCTCCCTTGTGAGTCGGCTGTTGGACAAATTATTTCCCTCTGCGGTCGGACATTACATCAGTTCACTGGGTTGATGATGACGCGGCGGCGATGGGACAACGGTGACCTTTACCGAGCCGATCGGCATCCGAGCTAATGGAAACGCGAGCCGGGGAGACTCCGTCTCGCATTGTCTCCCCCGTCTGTGACACGCGCACCTTAAAGCGTGAAATGCATTTTTTTACACACAGGCGGGTGGCCGTTAAGATCTGCATCACATTTGCGCCGCCGCTCGCTGACCCGTGAGTGTCTGCGAGAGGCGGGGAGGCGGCTGAACATGGCGGGAGTGGAAGCGAAGAAGAGCTTGTCGACGCTTAAGAGGGAGGAGAGGACAAACAAAAGCTTGTGTGCTGTATTATTCATCTGCTGCAGATGTAACTTTACATTATTTATCCTCATGGGCAACACGTTCGTACTCCGGCCAGCGACGAATGACTTCCTCTGTGTGCGGGATCGCAGATTAGGTCCTGAGTGCGCGACTTGTGTCGGCTTTTGGTGCACTCGTGATGCAGAAAGCGACCAGCCAACCCCCTTAAAGCAGGAAGTATTTGGGTGTTTGCTTACATTAACATTTTTACATTCCTCTGTTGGACACGTCGGCGCCCTGAGCAAACTCCGTTATTAATGTGCTTGCTTCCCCGTGTCCCCCCCGTGCGCGCGCATTTCCGTGCGCGAGAGCACGCGTGTGCATTCGTGTGTCTGTGTGCGTGTGTACGTGGTGAGTCATTGTGCTTCCATGAACTTTCAGCCTCCGAGTCTAATGGAGATGAATGCTGCCTCCTCCACCTTACAACAGTGATTTAATCACACAAATAAGCACGCTCTGCTCACCTTGTGAGTGTGTGCGTGTTTTCCCAGCACTGTGGGGACTGCGGGATCTTCCTGAACTCATATTGTAGAGAATACGGCGGCATAAATCAAATGCGTGTCACATGTTTCATGAAATTTGGGAATGAAAAATAGTTTCAAGCCTAAAATATGAATATTGTGAGGATAGCAGTAGGTCATTGTCAGTGTCTGCTGAATAAATTAAAACAAAACTGCGTGTGTGTGTTTGTGTGTGTTTGTGTGTGTATGTAATCCTTTGGCATTGTTGAGGTCTGGAAACACAAGTTTCTTTGGGCACACCCTCAGGTCCTTGTTGACAGTGTGTGTGTGTGTGTCCCTGCATATGTGCGTACGTACGTGTGTGCGCCTGCATTTCCATACTTATTAGGGCAGCGTCTTCACAAGGTTAGACGACCTGCGAGCAAACTCTTCTGACTAATTTCCCCGAGGCGACTCTGTCTGGGATGCGAGCGTATTAGGATGAGAGGGTTATTGTAGATTTCGATTTTGGGTTTTAAATAAAGACGCATACATTTCCGAGGCTAAGATTAAACCGGCGCCCTGAAGTGCCGCATATATTTTGGGGGGGGGGGGGGTAGGAATAATTTGAGTCAAAGAATAAAAGAATAATCCTCACAAACTTACTGTCTGTGTGTGTGTGCACGTCAGTTGGCATCCCTGCAACCCACCGTTGCATAGCTTAATTGCAGTTGCCGCGGCAACCGTTTCAGCCCATCCTCTCTCCTGACATCATAACCCCATTTATGCTTCTTGGAGAACATCTGCTCCCTTTCAAGAGGTGACATGTGATCATCTTCACCATTGAGACGCGGAGTCAGTGCGATTCAGATCCGTCACAGGAGAACGGAGGCGAAGTCGGCCTCTCGTGTTCGCTTTTTTTACCCCGATGACTTGCTCGCGAAAGCCGCACATTATGCTCAGACGTACGCAAACGCGGTGTTTTTTCTTCTTTTGGAAGAAGGACGGTTTTCCAAACAGTGTTTCCAAGTGATCAAGACTGATTTTAAACATCCTACGATCAGTTTTGTTATTCTTAGATAGTAGTTTAGTCCGAAAAAACTTGAATGGAGTTCAGTACAAATTGTCCTCCCTTGTACTGTGTTTCTGTTGAATACTGGACCTTATTTGTCGTATTTTCTCCATCATCATGCAAATAGATTGCCGCAATTGTCTCAAACTCTCAAATAAATCGGCTTTTATCGGTATTTAATCATCCTGAGCAAGTGTGGTGTAATTATTGAGATCTGCTCTTCAGGGTGAGAATGGTCCCTTTGTTTTTGCTCAGGTCCTGCTTGACTAAACACCGGGCACATCTCACAACAAGACGGGACGCTTTAATCAAGAGAGCGTGTTCTCCTAAATCGGACCCCCCGATTGGTTGGATGCCGTTCAAGTTCAGCTCCCAGAGAACCCTTGAAAAGGGGGGATTGTGAATGCCTGTTTTGCGAGCGCTGAAAAGTTGCGTACTTGCTGTGACGCTCAAGTTTGAGGTTGATTTCAGTCGTGTGTTTGGTTGGGGGGAAAAAAAGGCGAACATTTGTGTCGGGGCTTTTATTCTCTCCGGAGAATCCCCCACCCACCCCACCTTTTGCGATCTTCAAATGAGTGTACACGGAGAGAAGCAGATAAATGTAGAACAAGACGGCAACTGTCGAGGAGATGAGAGATGAGGGGAGAGAGTGGGAGCAGGAAAAAGAGGAGGAAATAAACCGAGTATCCGGAGAGAGGCGCAGAGAAGGCATCAGAGAGAGCGCCGACGACGGTGTTTGCGATCAAACAGATAAACACAGAATGAAGCAGAACAGTGGAGAGAGAAGGAAGAAAAAAATACCACAGCACGGGTGTGATGATTTATGGCTGATGCAAATGAAGAGCTCCAGCGCTCCCCTCAGCTCTGGGCTTTTGTCTTGCCTCACTAATCCATCCCGTACCCCCCCCCCATCCCTCTCTTCCTTAAGCCCACATCCTTCCCTCAGCATCCCCAGACGGCGCTTTCCCAGCATCCACTCCTCTCCTCCCCCCCCCCTTCCCCCTCCCCTCCGCCGCACCTCGGCAGCCTCGTATATTGGCTGTTCGCTCCCCTTTGACCCCCTGCTCTTTGATTTTCCACGCTCGTTTTAACTACTCCTTTCTCTCCTATTGCCCCTCGCTTCACATCAATCTCGCCCTCCGGAGCTCCTGGGCGTCCCGGCCGTGACCTGCCCCCCCCTCGCTCCTCCGGCTGTGATCCTGTTAAAGCTTCACGTCAGCATCGGTGCCTGCTCGAGCACATGAGGCCAGACAGCTGTTGTGTAGGTCTGGGAGCTGAAGGGGGGGGTGCAGACTGGAGTCGGGGTCAGGACGAGCAACTGTCCTGGACTGACAGCGGAGGGAAGCAGGATGTCTGTTACTAGAGACTGTGTTTCCCATGCCCTGTCCAATAGTGCTACTTTTTGACACTTAAATGGTGCACATGGATTTGAACAACAGTGCAAGCCACTTCCACTCCGCACCACCTCCAAAATATCCCCAAATGTTCAAAGAAACCTTCGCAAAGTGGGCTCGCCCAAAATCGACTGACACCTTGGATGGTTGAATTTATGACAGTCACCTGCCACACGTGAGTCTCTTTTTCTCGACTTCTCTGCTCGTCTCTCGTGACCCCTCTGAACTCTTCACTCAACCCTTTTTTCGCCTCCCTCCCTCCATCTCTCCCCTCCACGTGTCTCCTCTTCCTCAGTCGCCTCCCTCCTCCTCTGCCGCTCGCCTCCTTCCTCCTTTGAAGCAATCACGCTGCTCGTCCCTTTACTGAATGTGCTTTTTTTTTTTTTTCTCCTTCTTCTCCTCTTCAAGGAGCCCAGCGCTCCCACCCTGGCGTCAGTTTGTTGGTTGCCAGGACAACCCCCTGAGCCAAGCTATTTATAGCAGCAGATCAGTATGGCTCCCACACAACACAGACTGCGCGTGGACTCATTTTTGTTGTTGTTTTTCGGCTTGATCTGCGTCTCTTTGTGAACTTCCAAAGATGGATGAAAACTGATCCACAAAGCCAAGTTGTGCCGGCCAGGTTTTCAAATGATTCCCTGGCAAAAGCAACGCCAAACAATGTTCTCCGTTTCCTGTTGCTATACCACAGATATCTGGAGTCTATCAGCAAACTGGGTTAGCATCGAGTTCATTCATATATGTCAGACCAAAGATTTGGCTGTGGTGTTTATTCAGGTAACCTTTTGAGAGACACAATGTCTTCAGCTGCAGCTGAGTTCAATTCCTGGTGGTCCAGCCCAGTACATCTAAAAGAAAACCCTTAAGGTCAGGTGGCTGAACACTCCCAAACTCTTAAAATGAAAAGATCCAGTAAGTCTTCAACCCGTCATGAAGTATCAGGCCCAAAAGAAGCGTGTATTCTGCTCCTGTGGCGGCGTCCTTCAGCTCCAACCCAAAATGGACAAACACGTTATGATAAAGGATGTATGACCGAGGGTGTAATCACTCAAAGGCAATACACGACCTTATTTTCCATTCACAGACCTATACCGGAATCTGGTGGTAAAACTGAAACGACTGAAGCACTCTCAAACTCACATTTACAAAGTGACTCTCATTAAATTAGGCAGTGTTTCACTGGTTGTAGAAATAGCATTGTGTGACAGTTCAACACTGTGATCATGATCTCTGTGGTTAGTTCATTAAACTGCAGTCAGTTCGCAGTAAAGCGATACTCTCGCCGCTGAAAGATCTGTTTTTGCGAATCATTGGAAGCAGACAGCAGCAGATTGGAAACCTCATTGTCTAGTCTTACTGTGTGTGTTTGTGTGTGTGTGTGTGTGCGCGTGTGTGCGTGCGTGTGTGTGCAGCCGTGTCTCTCCAACATCGATTCCAGCCAAGGCCACCGCTTCACGACCAGTCTTTTAGGTTACCATGGAAACGAGCCCACCGCTTAGGAGCCGCCTGAGAAACTAAACACCCTTCGATCAATAAGCTTCTTGAATAATGGGTCCACATGCGCACACACACGTGCACACAAACACACACATATGCACGTGAATGTACACGCAGGGAGAGAAAAAAAAACCCAAGGCAGCAGTCTTAACTCGGGAGCTCCATCAGTAAGCAGAGTTGCACAAATTCAGCCTCTTCTTCACACAGTGGAGTATATCGCAAGGAGAAGAGAGCGAGAACGAGTCCTTTTGAAACCCACTGAGACACTTAACTCGGTGCTGGAGAGAGGAGTCATGGCAGTTGGCAAAACGCTGAAGAGCCAGACGTGGAGTGCGACGATCATTAGTCTCACAAAATGTAGTGAAAGGAGCAGAAGTGTGACACAGAACACACACTGTGGACAGTTTTTTTTTTTTACCCCCTGCCATTTGCACAATTATCCTGCAATTGTATGAAAAGGACACACGACTTTTCGCTGCACTGGAGAGCTCATTTTGAGCCGCATTAGGACTTCTGACGATGTCATAGGAAGTCATTATTAAAACATTAGAACGCGACGCTCGTAAACCACAATTTACTCGTTTCAAATCCACATATTTCTCTTCCTTATCTCGGGTGTGTTATCGCACCTTTTTCCACTGTTATTCGTCACGCTCACCTCTCTTCACAGCTTCAGTTCTATCTTCAGTTCTCATTATTTCATTCTGTGCTCGTTTCATCTCCCCTTTCTTCATGCTAACAGTGGACAAGAAGGGAGGACAAAGTCTGGCATGAAATCACACCTTTTGTGTGTTTCTTCCATCATGGTGCTCTGTTTGTCATGAAATTCCCACTCCGGGGCCTCTTCTCATCGACATGCTTAGTGACTTGATGTAACTCTATCTTCATGCTATCGAGGATGCTTCTTTGACAGGAGGGGGGGGGGGCGGATAACAGCAGGCCGTATTTGAGATGACAAGCAGGCGCACAATGAGATGCAATCGGATATTCCTGTGCATACACGGGTGTGTGCAGTCTCTGTGCATCTGGATCCATTGTGAATTCTAACATGGCATGACTGAAGAGATTGATTCCCGTCCGTGCACGATAGGTTGTAAATGATACCGGGGCGGACAGACGACCGCTCGGGCTCCGTCTCGTAATTGCTTGCTCACGGAGCCTCGCGCCGCTGTCTGCCGTCCTCCTTCAAGGTCGAATGAGTCGAGATGCACTGGAGTGACCTCCTGTGTGCTCCCACTATGCTGGGCTGCTTGTGTCCGACGGTATGCCTGAGCGGCTCCAAGCTGACCTCTTTCTACTCGACCGGCCTTTCAGGCCCTCAGACGACTCGATGAATTCCCTCCATGATCTCTTATTTTGAAAGGAATCTGCAGATGCCGGGAACATCTGGACCACGTATGTTGCTATTTTTCCTCAAAGATGCAAAAAAAAGCCTCTATTTCATACATATTACTGCTTATCAATCAACAACGTATCCGAATTATCAAGAGTAAATGTCAAACCAACCAAAGGGAAGAGCACCTATCTCTCCTCGAGTCAACAGTTTCCGCTGTGAGCGCCACCAGGATGTTTGTAAACAACTCCAAGAATCCCGTTCCCACGGCTGACCCTCCAGCGGGAGAAAACCTGGGAACAAGATCTTTCCAAAACACCCCCCCCCCGCCCGCCCCCCCCCCCGCTGGGACGGATGCATTAATAGACAGGATCTGGCTTCCTGTGTGTCAGACTATTCACTCCCCGCTACTTTTCTTGGAGCGGCAAAATGAAACGGCGCTAATGAGGTTCATCACATCAAGAAATCGGGTTGGGGCGGGATTGCATCACCTGACTGATGAAAGTTTGAGGGGAACGTCTCCGCCTGCTTCCGATCGGAGCTTTTAAGGGTCTAACAGCTGTAAAAGTGGATGTCAAAGTTGGCAGTCCATTAAAAATGTATTATATTTGAGCGGCGCATTTATCAAATGTTTTAGATTCAAATGTATAGAATCTGGAGCAGCATTCCCAGAGGTCACAAAACCATAATTCAACACTTTGAGGACCACAAAACAGGCCAAGGAAGCGGTACATTGCTTTTATTTTGAAGGTTCCTGCTTTTGTATGTTGCTTAATGTGTATGTTTCCACCAGCGTTTGGCTTCACTGTAATGGTTTGGCAAACAGAGATCTTGTTTGACATTTCTGAGCTGCTCTAGTTGCACAATGCCCGTCGATTGCTCATCTTGCTGCAATATTTGATGTCTCTCATTGTTCCTGTTCAGGTTTATTCTTTTTTTTCTGAAACAATTCTTCAGTCTCTTTGAATCGGGTTTGATTTTCTTTCATTTCACTTGTTCTTCTTGAGGAAAATAATCTCAGTCTTTGTAAAAATTTTGCTCATGAGATTGATCATATCTCTGGTGTATCATCTTTGCTGGCTTTACCACGTGCATTATGCAGCTCCAGCCCTCCGTGCTTCCTAATAAGAGAGATCTCACGAGACGTGAGATGTGCATTGTCTTGCTCGGCACTTCTTTCAGGAAGCGTTTGTCTCCCCATCCAATTTTCCCTGCGATAATCTTGAAATTCACACTCGGGAATCCTCGGATCCAGCGCCCGATAATCTTTCTCCAGGCTACCACTGTCCCCGTTTAGTTCCATGACACCCCCCACCCCCCCAGATTTAGCATCAAAAATCCCCCCCCCCTGCACGTTTTCCAACTTGTTAATTAGAACTTGTGCTGAGCACACGTTTCTTGGTTTTTACTGTAATATCAGTTTTTCTGCTCAGTTTAGTCGATGTGACTGAGGGCCATGGCGGAGGGACGAGGGGAGGAGGAGGAGGAGGAGGGACAGCACTGGGCTCCAAAAGCAGAAGGATTAGAGGGAAGGGTGGGGGTGGGGGGGTGGGTGGAGGGGAGTGTAATGTAGCGTGCTGGCTGAATCTAGATCACTGAACACACCAGTGTTTCTTCTGTAATTTCTTGTAGCAGAGATGCACACCATGATTCACTCCAATGTGTCTGTCCCACTTCCAGCAGCAGTGCGTTCGCGGCGCAAATGCTACAAGAAGGTGGGAAGTGGAGGTGGGACTTCAGAGACCACATGCAAGATGCAACGACAGAAATGACTTGATGGAAAGAAGTGAGGTGGAAAGTTGCATTTTCAGTGACCCCTAAACCATCCTAAGTGCACCACATCCTTAAACTGATCATAATTTTTAACCAACATACAAGTGTAATCTTTCTCTTTATTGCATTGTTTCATTGCTGCCTCGAGGCACACAGCTTCAAACTAATCGCTGAACTGTTTCTCCAGAGATTTCCAGGAACTTATTATTTCTATTTGCATTGGTGAGTGAAGTGAAACGTCACAGCAGAGACTTTTAAAACACTTTATTACACAGTAATACAAAACAATTCTAAACTGTGTGAGCTACTTCTTTAGATAAACTTTAAGCTCTCACGCTTTTAACTGATGGCAGGTTTTTATTTGATGCAAGATTAGTAGTTTTATCCATTTAAAGGTGCATAATCAAAAGCAGACTTGGTAAACATTGATATTGTACAAAGCTGACACGTGCAATTTATTATTGCAATCTTTTTTAATTGTCATATCTGCTTTTTTTTTTTTTTTTTTTACTACATGTCAAAATGACACATGGGGGTTGGGGGCTGTGGGGGTCTCCAGGCCCCCGCCCCAAATCCTGTGATTTCCGCTTCTTCTCTTTTTTTCCCTATTTAACAACGCTATCTGCCGTCCAATCACCGTCAGCTCCCGCCACAGCCGCGGCCAACCATCCACCTGTGAACGCCATGAATATCAACCAAACCATCGATCCAAACCTTTCGGGGATAAAGCTCAGCAACGGCCGTGGCGTTTCTCCTCCCCGTCTCTTCAGGTCCGAGTGTCGGGGCAGGCTGGGAGGACAGGGCGAGCCAGACGGCTTCGCAGGCGAGCACACGGTCCCTCCGCACAATTAAGTCCGCTCCGCCGGAGCTGAGCTGAGTGCGCGTCTTAGTCCCCGCCCCCCTCCGCCCGGCGACGCACAGCATCCATCCTCATGGGCTCGCACGCTGCGTGATCTACATAGCAAAGCGAGAGAGAGGGCGAGCGAGCGAGAGAGAGAGAGCGCAGGCTTTCGGGGAGCCCGATGGAGTGGTGGTAGTAGTACGCGTAGTAAGAGTGGATCGAGCAGCTCGCAGCCTCGTCATTCCGCCACCCTTCTCTCACCTCTCCCCCCCCTTCCTCTTTTAAATGGAGTCGCCTTTTCTCTGGATTATTGCTTCGTCCCATCACGGTGAGTGCGCGCGGCGCCCGCGGACGCCGCGTCTTGGGGAAGGAACGCGAGGAAACGGGATTGTGTGCAGCTATTGTCTGTTGCCGAGGCAAGTTCGGACCTCCATTCAAGTGGGGGGGGAAAACGGCGGAGTTTGGCCGCAGTAAGCGCGCGTGGAGGCACCGACTGCACGCTTTTGTTAGTGATTTCTTCCGCGCGCATGTGCGGATAATTGTGTGTTAACGCTCGTAGTGAATCGATATCGGTATTTAGACAGACACCTGTCTCCGCCAGCAACAGTGACCTCCCTTCAGGCGCGTATTTACGCACATGTGAACCTGCTCTTCCTGCTTATGTCGGCTTTTTCCTCCATGCTGTGTGCGAGATCATTTATTAGGGCGATCAGGTTTGTGCATGTGTTGCCAGGCAAAATGTGTTTTCAGTCCAGCCAAAAAAAAAAAAAAACGCGAGGCGATTTCCCCGCCCCCCAACATCACAGACTGGCTATCGCTCCTCCACCAGCCCCCCTTTTAGACATCGCATCGGCGCGGCTGACGCCTTTCAGACCGCCGAATGACTGCGATCTCGTGCTTATTTGGGAGCCTTGATGAGCGACGGAGGGTAACCTTGAGATGAATTCAGTGCAGCATGTGTCATCATCCTCTTTTGATTGCCTCCTCTGTCATGTTCTGCTGGGGAGGAGAAAAAAAAGAAAAAAGAAAGAGGTGGCATGGGTGATGGGTGGACGTGCAGCCTTGGCCTTTCGCCTGTGTGAGGGACTGAATGTAATTGCATGGATGTTCCCGGTTTGATGTGATTGCTCCACATGGAGAGAGGCTGGAGTTGCACAGAGGAGGGCGTGTATGTGTGACAAGCCTGCGTTGAGCCTCAACAATGGAAGAGCTGCTTCGAGCCTAAAATGACAAGAAAGGAACCGTTTTTTTTTTTTTCCAGTTTGCCACCAGGTGTGTAAAAGGCAGAGGGATCAGTCGGATCGTCTCAATCCGATGATTTGCGGTCTTCAACTCTCAGGTGTCGCATTGGTCATACAGCCCCCCCCCCCCCCGATCCGCCCCCAAAATACTCAGTGTTACATCCTCAGCACATTTGATTGACAGTATCGCCTTTCACACACCCTCACGTCGATCCCCTACTCGCGTTTCTTGGCTGTGCGCTTTACAGTACAAGCGTCTCCCACCCCGGATGGTGCAGATTCTCTTGACAGTCCGTTTGCAGCTCGGAGCTTTTGACTCCTTCCAGCGTGCGTTTAGGTTTTCACAGGTGGCCTCGTGCCCGTTTTTTGCGCCGTATAGGGTCGGTATAGCGTGTGCCATGATGCAGCCAGACAGATGGCAGGTGGCTGGGCATCAGGTGAGCCCGTCCCCCGCCTGTCAGCAGGTTGCGCCAAACGCCAGACACCTCTTGGCATATAGACCCGCCTGCATGTGTACATGTACATGTGTCTGTGTTTTTTAGCGTTGCAGAATGGATGCATGCAAACATCTGCACACAGGAGACCACGTGAATACAAGCTCGCGAATGTTTTGAGCATAAATAATAGGTTTACGTTCCTTTATTCAGACCCCTTGTGGTTGATTGTTTTGATGAAGCACGCAGAGCATAAATAACTCATTTTTGATGCACTTTTAGATGAGGTTGACGTTGAGCGAGTGGTAGTTGTAGTTTTTGGACAAAAGCCTCCAGAAACAGCTTTGATGAGGTGTCACAATGTGACGCTTGTGTCACTGGGGGTGTTTCCATTTTCTTGGAAAGTTCGGTCATTTCTCCGCTCAGCAATACGAACATTAATCTGAGGTCCCAGTGAGATCATTGGGCACGTCGTGATGTACGCCTGTGACATCATTTCTGGTTAAAGGAGTCATGCTTATGTCATTTCAGTGACACTGTTGGAGCATTTGGCTGATTGTGACATTATTTAGTGTTCATGGCAAAACCAGACATTATCAAAAACCAGTTTGACACAAACATCTTTGACCACATCTTATGAGAGTTTTGCCCCTTCGGCGACGTTTTCCTCTCTCTTTTTGGTGCAGTTCAGTAACCGTCGTGATCCGAGCATCCTCAGACCACTCAGTGGACCAAAATAAACCACCATTCAGGCTTCGCCCTCGCCGCGGCGTTCTCTCCAAACGAAGCCACGTTTCCAGCTCGCTCTCCCCTCTCATTCTGGCACTCAGAAGCCAATTTGCCAACTTTGGTTGATGAGGAACATCAGTTCCTTGGAATATCTTCATGATTTAATGATGCAGACAGTTTGTCACAATTAGATTGTCCATTGGAGGCTTGAAAGACTTGAAATTTGACACCTAAATTGGACATTTTAGCTTGTAGCTGCTCCTTTGTTTCAGTTTGAGTCTCCTTTCGTTAAACACCCTCTAATTACATGCTGCGAGTCTGTAACTACCATGTATTTAATGTGTATTTGATTTATTGCGGTCCGTTTGTTGACGTCCGGAATGGATTACTTCCTGTGAATATCTACGCTTCTTTCGAGAGCGCTGCAGTTTATTGAAGGTCGGAAATGAAGCTTCGCTGGGCAGTATTTCGCGGCGTCAAATCGCCCCGTCTTATCATCCCAAATCTTGCAGGTGAAGGACAAGGCGAGGGACCGCCCGCGCGGCGGAGACGAGCGGCCCGTGAGATTTGTCGGGAAAAAAAAAAAAATGAAATCCATCCCTGCTGGAGGCTTTCTGCCGAGCGATAAATCAACATACATGTGAGATTCAGCGCAGCAGTCGGCGATCGCTCGGGGAAAAACCAGTCACACCTGCGTTAAGTTGTTGCCTTCGCTCTGCTCCTTTCATCAGAATATGTAAATGAGGGTCGTTTCGCCATTTCTTGCTGGGTTTTTTTCCTCAACACATGAACACATGACAGATCTTGGTTGTTTTCGGAAAGTAGGGCTACAAAAAGGTGTCAAAACCACAAAGTCAAACGGGGGGGGGCAACCGCAAGACGCCTTTTGTTGTGCATACATGCAGCAGACATACGTATCGCTGTGCAGCAGCAGGAAGCGGCGACCTTTGAACCCACGTCTGATGCGGCGCTGCTTCTACTCCCACACTGGAGACGTCCTATTGATTAGACGCGATCGCACGTCCATAGATAAAGCCGTCTCACGCACACATTGGGTGCTCCGACGCGAGCAGGTATTGGATTTCACCCGTGTGGCCTATCATCGGGGGGAGTTGGGGGTGTTCCTGTTGGAGGCTCGATCTGTCCCTGTCGGGTCTCTGGGGAACGCATGGCCCGAGGACGGGATCAGGCCGGCCTCTGGAGATTAAGTGGCTGGTTTTGGCACAGAAGTTTGGTTTTTAAGCAGGCGATAAAGTGTCGGAGAGCGATGAGAGGAATGAAAACACTCTCGAGTCTTTCTTCTCTCTGGTTTGGCAAAGCGAGAAGACGACATCCAGAAGATCGTGACCAAGAAACCTGTGATAGACCGTTAGGGTGCGATATCGGTGGCTCAAACCAGGGATTTTGGTGACATTTCTCAGTCTGACAGCAAGAGTAGAGTGTGTGTCAGAGGAGATGATGCCAAACGTTGTATTTCCAGTTGCAGATGTGTACTTTTGGTGTTCACAGGATCAAGACTGCCGTCGGCGGGGTGGAAGGCAAACGTGCCCCGAATGATGTGAGGGAATAAGATGCCACTTTGCCAGTTTTCAAATGTTTGAAGTTGAGGAAAAAGCGCAATTATTTTAAGGCTTCATTATTAAACGGGGACAAGGAGTTGTGAGGTTGGCGAGCGAGTCTGGCGTCCTTTGAGAGGCCTCCAGGAACCTCTGATCTAAATCGCGAGCGCCGAACAGAACAGTGAGGCTGCCTGTATTAAAATTCTCATCACTCCTGTTCTGATTTCTTCTGCCTCAGTCAAAGATCGCCGTGGAGAGAAGCTTGACGATGATCAATGGCCACGTGTGACACCTCCTGTCCGAGTGTGATTTTCGTGCGATACCTTTGTAGCCGGATCTCGAACCTCGGTCTGTTTTAACGAGCGGATGTCTCTGTCGTTTATGCGACGCGATAAAAGCCACTCCGCTGATTTATTTCCCCCTTCAAACCGTTTGCATGACGACCAACCAAATTACAGGTGTTTCGCTGCTTTTCACAAGAATCTACCCGGGAAGTAAACGACGCGAGGGATGACGCGGAGCGCCGGTCGCACGCTGCCGCCGGAGAGCCGAGGGATCTCGGGAGGGTAGAAGATTTTTCTTTATCTCCAGCTGGGTCAGGGGGGACCGCGCTGAGATGGCTCTGATTGCAGTTATGAAAAATAACCGAACACTCCCGAGATCAAGAGCTCGTTTGATCTAAATATAGACGCAAGTCTTGAGACGTTACGAGGCAGCGTGAGAAAGGGGAAAAAAAAAAAAAAAAGCACAACCCAAAAACCTGCGTGGCATCGCTGAGCTTTCAACGCACAAGGCAACAAAAACAAAACACAAGAAATAAACACACAAAAGGCTCAGAGCTCTCCTAGACCCCCCCTCCCCCCCAACAGACTGCCACATTTACATTTATACATATGCAAATGCACCTATGGCATTTTTTAGTGTTTACTAATGACATTTGTTGATATATGAAGCGACGAACACCACATTAATTCACTGCATAAATTAAACCAGACGTCTCTATTATCTAAGACGATAACAGCATCAAGTTTGTCCTTAAGTTCCTCATTAATGATCGATCGGAAAGTCAGTCGGAGCTGATTGTGTTGAGGAGGAACTTCCAGAACTATTAACGATGTTCTTTAGGAAGTATGAGGCCTTTTCACAGTTTGGTACCCCTTTTCTGTTTCCCCATTTGCAAAAATGTTCCAGTGAAGCCAAATGCCAATGAACATACCCACTGTAACCAACAAACATGAGCAGAACCCTTCAGAATAAAAGCAGGAAGCAGTTTTCCCAAGTCTTGTTGTGGTTTTTCTCGATGACAAAACTTCAGCAACCCCGTGAGAAACCGCTGGTATAAGGTTACAAAAAAATTGCTATTGATAGACCGGACAACCCTTAAATATTGAAATAGTCTTCTCTGAAGCTGTGAAACGAGGTAGACAGAGATAGAACGGAGGCAGAGAGAAAAAGATGGAGTCTGTGTCGAGCGGCTGCAATGAGCCACGGAGGCAAATAGAGCCTCACTTCATCAAGAAAAACAGATAAGAGGGTGAAGCTCCGGCCAGCCGCCGAGGAAAACCCTTCAAATGTGCGAAAGCACCGAGAGGCGTTTGAAGGCTTTTTAGCCCGTTTGCGTCAGCGCGGTGACGTCTAACGAAAGAAAAGGTTTCACATCTTCTCAGATCTTCGCTGCTGCTGCTGCTGCTGCAGCTTCTTCATCTCATTTGCCCCCCCCCCTAAAAAAACCATCCCACTCCTGGGAGAGGTTTGATTTTTTTTTTTTCCCCCTCCTTCGAAAAGTTGGACATTTTACGATTTTTCTTTCACTCCCAACTTTCCGCGTCTGATCTCTCCCTCCTCGTCTCGGAAGGCTGACATTCTCGCGCCCGCCGTCCTCGATCGCTCACTCGCCGAAAGCCGAGCTCCTTCTGATGGAAGCTGCGCTGCAACTCCGCTCGTCCAAATATTTCTTTGTCAACAGCAAGGCCTGGGGGAACTTTTTCATCCTGCTCTTTGCAATATTTTCTTTGCTCACTTCTTTGATTAAATCTTGGTAATTGCGAGTGGGAATAGCTTTTGGTAATTGAATCTTGTTTTATTGTCGGAATCATGAATTTTCCCAATAATGAGGTCGGACGTCTCGGCGGGAACTGGAGCTTTGGAGCGTCCTCGTCCTGACAGAAGAGACATTGTACGAATCTGAGAGTCTACAAACTGTAAAGTCTAAAAATAGCCCCCCATACGTACCGATTGGGAGGTGTGAAACGCGGAGGCGTCAAGAATCGTGGCCGTCGATCCGAAGAGGGAAACGTTTACAAAGACCAGCGGTGTCTCCCCGAAGTGACAACGAAAGTTCTCCTCAAAATGAACCGCGGATTTAAATTTCATCCTCTGTTCCTTCTTTTTTTTTTTTTCTCCCTCTGACTGTTTTTCTCTCAGCTCTTTTCATTCTCCCCCTTCTGTGAGTCAGCATCCTGGCCCATTTTTTTGCCGTGGGATAGTTTAGGGGGGGGGGGTAAGTAGAGGAAAGATGACAATGTTGTTTTTGTGCGAGCTAACAGCTAAATGTCCATGGGGCTCCCGCAGATGTGCGAGCCTGTGATGGATGGGAACGAAAGTCCATCGACGTGAAGAAGGCGGTTCGATGGGAGACGGAGGCCCCTCCCGTCCACCGGTGATCTTTAGACCTCGACAGTGACTGAT
Organism: Malacoctenus gilli; assembly: GCA_032164315.1. Classification (NCBI taxonomy): domain Eukaryota; kingdom Metazoa; phylum Chordata; class Actinopteri; order Blenniiformes; family Labrisomidae; genus Malacoctenus; species Malacoctenus gilli. The sequence continues at coordinate 4,136,088 of JASSRZ010000083.1, forward strand.
GGCTTGTTAGCAAAGTCATAATTATTATCCTCCGTAGACTGAAAAAGAAAGCGATTGATTTCCAGGGAAGCAATTTTAAGCCAGCTTCAAGGGGGGGGTGGATTGAAAACAGGAGTATTTATAGCAACAAAGATGCTCGGTTGGCGGGAGAGGCGGCCACGGTGCATCGCTGGTGTCTGGGCGCCGTCGCGACGTCTCCTTCGTCCGCGCCCAGCTCCTCGCGTTCAGCTCCATCGCAAACTCCGTCGTCGTGACGGTCAAGCCGCTTGCAGGCAGCCGCCGCCGTCCGGCAGAACAACTCGGCCGCAGAGCAGGAGATGGTCAATGGGGTACGATGTTTCAAGGCTCAATATTTCACAGTCGGCTCGGCTTTTTCTCTCTGACAGCGGAGGCCGAGCGGATGAGCGCGGGACGTTCTGATGAGTCTTGGCGGGGGCCTTCGGGGCCGCGCGTCTGACGAGCCGGGCCGCGGGGAAGACGGTCTGATCACCTTTCATCCGACCGTGATGAAGTGACTCTCAAAATTGGGCGAGAAGATGCTCCTCGGTCTTGATGTTTGGGACGACGTTTGAAGTCTCGATTTTTTTATTTTTTTTTTTTTCTCCCGAAGGCGCCGCGCAAAGAGAGGCCTGGCGCTGAGGCTTTTGCTCGGTTCGATTGTTGCGAGCTGTGGCTCCTCCGGAGCTGGGAGGCTGTTCCAGTGAGTGAAAAATAAATGAATGTGGTGTAAACTCCCCGACACCGAGTGCTGCGCCCTCAAATTTCCTGATTTGAATCATCTGTCATGGAGCCCCGGGTAAAATCATCCCGTTTACAGTCCAACTGTCACAGTTTCTTTTTTTTTTCTTTATCTATTCCCTCTGCACCGCCGCCCACAGAACAGCACAGCATAAAAGCCCAGGCTGCACAGTTTTTAAGTCTCTCTCTCTCGAAAAAGAAACCGACACATTCCTAACAGATTTAAGGTTTGGAAGCACTCAAAGCATCCAAAGGACAATAAACGGGAGCGGGCAACAAATACTTCTTCCTCTCCGGTAACCACTCGACTGGATTGCGGCGGCGAGAAAAAGCAACGGCGCAGGCGGTTCCCCCGGCAAACTTCGCCGGTCGGGATCGCATCCAGACACGGGATGTTTGTCGGCTGGCGCAGCGGGGATGTTTGAGCAGCGGCTAATGCAGTTAGCCGACACGATTCGGAGGCTCGGCCGGGGCGAAACGCTCCTATAGCGCCTACGTTTTTGCTTGTTTATCTCTGCGTTATTGATGTGGGACTTTCCAAACACGCTCCTGTTTAATTTGACTCTCTGTCTTGACATTTTTTTTTTTTTTTTTTTTAGTTGAGGTCACTTTTTTTCCCCCCTGTTTGCTTGTTTGCAGCAAAATGAGACCAGGGAGGGGGTGGAGGGGGGGGGGTGAGAAGTTGTGCCAAAAGCTGACATTTTTTAACGAGTCATGCGGGGAATTTTTTTAACGACTGCAGTATTTGTTTGCCTCGCTGCTATCGAGCTTCTGTTTGGCACTTCCTAACTCATCCTTGTCGATAATTATCTTGCTTCAACCTCAGATCTGCAGACGGGTTTTGGCGTTTCCTGTAAATTCAAACACTTCGGCCTCCTCCTCCTTCAAACAGCTGCATGGTCGTTTGCGGTGTCCTTTCGGTTTGTGTATATATGTATATATATATATGTATATATATATATCGTCTCCTCGTGTCCTTTTTCTCCGTTTTTTTTGGCAAGTTTCAGTCTTTTTTTTTTTTCTCCCTGCCGTTTTCATCTGCGTGTGAAGCTTTCCCAGTGACAAACCCAAGGACAGAAAGGATGTTCGTGCACTGCAGTGATGGGGTGATATAACTCATCGGCACAGAAGAGCAGAGGAAAAACGACACGAGGACACAAACCGTGATACGGAACTTTACGCTGAAAAAAGGAGGCGGACGGAGAATTAACTGGGGTCAAGCTGAGCGGAGGGCACGCTGTGGGGATAAAACGGGAGGGCAGCGTGATGCGTGCTGCAGACATTGCATTAGTGGAACATCAACATGCACAGTGTGCCGCAAGTCACACTGAAGATGAACCAGATGGCCATAAATCATGTTTATGAGCTTCACACATTCATACGCTGCATGTTAACATATTTCGAAATCCGGTGAGCTCGGCGAAACACGGCGCCACGTATCAGACGATCTGAACGCTGCCTTCATCACGTCCCGTTTCCTTCTGGATGCAGATTATCTTTCGTTGACGTCACGCTCCATCACGATCCTTTAAACGAAGTGTTTCGCAGTTTTTTTCTCCCTTTTTGAAAATCCAGCCACATTCGCTGCGTCGTACATTTTGCATTATAAGACTACTCCACATTATCGCCATTGCATCGCATGAGTCGGGTCCCCCGTGGAAAGCGCTCTCTTGTTCTGCGAGATCCTCCAATATTAAGTTTTGCATATTTAATGGAGGAGTGTTTAAAAAGCAGCGGACCCTGTTGCCGAGTTATTTAGTCGATTACAGCGCGAGCTCAAACGCAAATCAGATTTACCACAGGGAGAGAAAGAAATCACAGCTGGCTGCATTAAGTGTTTCCTTCTCGCTGGCTCGATGAAAAAACACGGTTCAGTGGAGGAGGCTGCAGAAATCCTGAATAATGCATTTCCTGTTGGTTGTTGGGAGGGAACTCTCATGAAGAGCTTCACACGTCGCAGGCTGAGAGGTAAAGGAGTTTAAACAGATGCGTTGCGGATGGGCAGATTTGCCGGATCGCTACGAGGCGACGCGTCTGATTATTCGTCGGAATCCCTCTGATGCTTCTGTACCTGATGACGATGCTGGAGGCTAATGACGCATCCGTTCACCAGGTACAAGCCTCATTTGTGTCATTCTAGTTTTATCTTTGAGTCCAAATATCATGAAGCACTTCGTGGTCCACGTAACGTTTTGCAGCGGCGTTTAGCGAGGCCCCTCATTTACAATAACTGTCTCCACAAGCCCCCCCCCCCCCCTTCCCCCCTCCCCAGCTGTCAGCCTGAACATGACACACCAACAGTTACGCTCGATTGCGTTTCCTACCAGCAGTGAAGCAGTTGCGGACGTGTCGACATATTTGATGGTTGTTGTTTTTTTTCTCAGATACTTTTTTTCCTTGACTTTTTGGTTTTTTGCCACCCAGTCTCTCTCTCTCACACACACACACACACACACACACACACACACACACACACTGAGCTTGTAACGCTTTAGCAGAGGGCAGTTCTGCGTGTGAAATATTCACACAAAACCAGAAGTAAACCTCATTTTTTGACCTTTTTTGAACACACTTGAACGATGTGACTCCACAATCACCATTTTTAGTGTCCCAATGTTCTTTGTGCACAGCTTCACAGCAGCGTTCTCACATTATCGTTGAACTCTGAGGCTCTAATCTGTTGGGAACCTCGGCTGAACCCACCCGACAGCCCTCCTTGCTGCTGCAGCCGTGTCCTTGAACAGGAGATTGATCCGTGGTGCTCTGGGAAGCAGCTCTCCGAGTCAGTGGGCCCAAAAAAAAAAACCCTGCCCATAAAGTTTTTACTGGCCCTGTCTGCGTCCTCACCAGCACGTCTCAGTGTGTCTGTCATTCAAGAGTGATGCTCTGGCAGTTCCACTGAAACTCAGAGTCCCGGTTTGTAATTGAGAGTCAGTGATGAATCGCAGTCAGTTAAAAACCAGTGGAAAAGCAACAGTGTTTGCATGTTTGTTCACTTCAATGTTTTGCGAATATCTCCCGATTTATCAAAGCTCCCGGATGCGTCAGCAGGTTTACCGAGCGGATGTGCAAAGACAAAGCCGAGCCTGAAACGGAACAGCTCTGTGACCCGGTGTAACGTCCAAAGATCCCGCGGGGAAGAAAACGTGGCAGGTCTCCGTGCCGGGCGCTCATGATGAACTGGTGGCGTCTCGTCTCCAAGCAGATGTTTGTTTGCTGAAGTCCCAGCAAAGTGCCGTGAAAGAGCCGCGAGGCCGACAGTCAGATTGTTGCGATCTGACGCTGGCTTGAGTCGCCTGGATTGAGTGTGAAATGAGATGGGACAGGCACTTAGGGACTGATTAGACCTGCCAGCTTCACTGTGTGCCTGTGTGTAACGACTGAGTGTGCGAGGCGTTTGGGTGGGATCAGTGAAGCTTTGTGAGTGGCTCGTACGCACCAGCTGTTCATTATTATCTTATTTTATATGATGGAAAGAAAAAACTAAATGTGTCAATCACTTTCTTTGACTGATGTGGAAGGATCAGAAGCTCGAACAAACTTTACTTTCATGGGTCTTTTCTGGCGCCTGATTCAAACAGGCTTTTGGTTTGATGCAACATTAAAGAAATTCTCAGAATTTGGAGCATCTCTCGCTCTTCAACGAGGAGTCGTCGGTTCCAAAAGGTGATTAGTATGACTTAGACACAAACGTATTAATGAGTTGATCGTCAGACGTCCACCGAAGACGGTCTCGGTTGCGTTGCTCGAGGAAAAAGCCTCCTTGGGGGGTCCGTAGCTGCTCGGAGGCATCGGAGCTTAGCGAGGGCGTGAGCTATTGATCCCAGTTTCCCCACATTAAGCTCCGTCATGTGGTTCAAGAGACGTTTATAAGATATGGATGATCAGTTGCTTCGGGGATGGAGTGAGAGGAGGTGGTGGTGGTGGTGGTGGTGGTGGGGGGCTGCTGGACCCCCTGCGAAGTTCTGAGGTTGAGGCAATCTCCTTCACATGCACTGCAGTCAGAAACGCACGCAGGAGCTGGAGAAATTGTGGGGAAATTACGGGTGATTACAGTCCAATAATACATTTATGATCATTCTACACCTGCAGGGGGTCACAGCTGAGTGGAATAATACCAATAAATAAGCGTTCGCGCAGCACACACTCGCGTTATTGGATTTCCCCCGACCACTTTCTGAAGCTACCTCATCCGAGCACATTCAACCCGGTGGATGTCTCTCACTTGTGCAGTTAGCAGTAAAAGCGGTGCTATTTTCCCTGCGACGTATCTTGTTTTTCACCCCCGCTAACGAGCTTGCGGTCGTCGACGGGGATTTTGGCGCGCTCGTGTCACAGGAGGATGGAAGCGCGGAGACGGAGCCAGTGTGAGCACTGAAGGCCGCTTCTGTTAGTGCACAAAGAGAAGAGATTATCTCCCTGTTTGTTTGTTTTTTCAATATTAAGTTTTTGCGAACGATCGAAAAAAACAAGGTCGGACTCGGAGAAAGTCTCTCCAGGAGAAATCTTCCAAACGCAACTCGGAGAATGTGTCACAGTGCAAACCAAGAAGGTTTTTTTTTTCTTCCGTGAACGCAGAATCACAGGCGCCGCCGGAGAAAAGCACAACGGCTTCTTCTCACAACAAGCGATAAGAGGCATGTCGGAGGCCTTGACGGACGCGTCCAGGAATTAAACTCGTTGTGCAGCCAGACTGACGGATTCCACCCTGTTTGCCTCCGTCTGACTCAGATGTTATCTGTCCTTTGTCAGTCCTTTAGTCGTCTGATAGTTGTGGAAGGATGAAGCGCTGCTGTACCAGCTCGATTAAGTGCGTGGATTCAACCCGAAACGCCCCACTGGACCACCTTCACTTTACCCCCCACACATTAACCTCAACAGTTTGAGCTCTTCTATCATTTTAGTAGTTTTTTTAGTACAGTATGACCTGAAGCAGGACTTCCACTTTGTCGTCAGTCTGCATTCATGTCTTTTTTTTTTGTATGTGTACTCCTTATTTCAAACATTTCCTCATTCTGCGCCTCTCTTTCTTCTTCGTTTGTTTACATTGGTGGCAGTGGTTTGCTTGCATGTGCCACCTGCAGGCCTGGCATATGAACTACAGCGATATCAGTACATTCTGTGGTTTCTTTGCGATGGAAAGGAAACCACCTCACATGCTAAGTCTCAGGGCCCCCCCCATGTGATCACTTGCACCCCCCCCCCCCAACTAAAAGAGTCCTGGAGCTCATCAGGTCACCATTAGTTTGCCACTGAAGGAACTCGAGATGACTTGGGAAATGATTCCAGTGAAGCGTCGCCTCATTAGAAAATGAAAACCCGACCTCGTCCTTTATAATTGTATATTTTATTGAATTTTCTCCTCATTAGGGTTTCACATTAACTTCCATCAAGTCTTTCAGACGTGATAACTTCTCATCACGGCGCTCCTTCTGGCAGCAGGTGACTGGTCAGATATCAAGATCGCTCCCAATCACCTCTCCGACTCGCCGAGCACGTCTAATTAAATGGATGTGGCGTAATAGGTTGAAATGGCGCGGCGGCGTTTCCCTGTCAGTGTGGGATAACGAGAGCTGCCACTTGACGTTTGTGTCTTCGCAGAGTGAGCTGCCGTGAATCCTGAGAACACGCGTCTCCCGACAGGAGACAAGATGGCGTCCAACAACACCCTGCGCAGCTACTCCATCATCCCATGTTTCATCTTCGTGGAGGTGAGTGGCCGTGAGACAACTCTGCACTTCTGGAGGGTGGGGTGGGGTGGGGGGGGTTTAAAATTCATGCATTCGAGGGTGACTTTTGCTCCTGGTTGAGGGCGTGTATGGGATGAGTTTCAGTGCACGTGCGCACATTTGAATGATAATTTAACCATCAGCAAATGGCCTCTTCTGGTGAATTATACACAGTTAACCGGAGCGTAAAGTGTTGGAATGAGTGCTGGGATGAATCTGTGTGTGTGTGTGTGTGTGCGAGCTGTGCTGCTCCTCTATATTTAATTACTGTGTCAGCTGAAAGTTCTTAATCAGAGGGATGTCTCGGGACACTTTCCATTATTCTTCCCCATCGCTCTCTGTGTGTTCGTCTCGCTCACACACACACTTGTCGGAGGAAATATCCGCCGTCGCCGTCTCACACGGAGTGAAGCTCTTTCTTGCCGCTGCCCTCCTGCTCCACTGACCTTTACGTCTCATTTATACTTTCTGACAAGCAGTTCTAATGAGACTCAAAGTTACTGTTATGATAGCGGACCTATCATAGGTGCTTCATGAAAGGCGACGCCATCGATGGATATCGAGTTATATCCAAAGTTAATGTAACACTCGAAGTGCCACTTCATTTGGTACACCTGTAGTTTGTGGAGTGATTGTTCTTCTATTCTAATGAAGACAAACTGAGAGTTTAAAGTTGCACACCAGTGATTGCAGGCCTCGACACAATTTGTATCTTGACTTGGCCGCAGTCCTTCAAAATAAAGCCCTGTGGTCATGTGTACAGTAAGTTTCGAGTGACATCTGCAAATTTCACTCTGGATGCACGAGGGTAACCAATTCTGACCTTCAAGTGTCTTTCTTTCTGGACTTTTTGATGAAATAACTATAATTAACACATTTTGCTGCATAATCTGACTGTCCATGATGGTTTCCTGCTCGATTTTAAGCTCTGCTGCCTGATAAGCTCCTTGTGACATATTGTCTGTTTCTTTTTGCATCAGTAAGAATCCCACCATTTTTTTTTCATCAGAGACGTGAAGTCAGGACCCCCCCCCCCAATTATTGATTGCTCGGCTCCATCGATAATTCAAACCCAGCCTGGTGTTGTTGAGCAGAGAGGAGGAGAAGCAGGCGTGCCTCAGGCTCTGAGGTTATTACTGCTCTAATGTGACTGAAAGGATTTTCTCCTATTTACCGGCTGGAGTCTAACCATGCTTAAGTTGAAAACACTGGCTGGTAAAAAAAAAACCCAAACCCCGGAGACAGATCTGAGATGTATTCCATGATTGTGTGCTGCTCCCTCATTGCCGATTAAACGACTTCTCCTCCAGCACATCCAGACCTGTGAAGATAAAAATAAACAACGTGTAAATTATTACAAGTCTCCGGAACGGCTGACAATTAAGATCTTCACCTTTGCTCCGGCACATTCAGACATGTTAAAGTCAGAAAAAGAAACTACTTGCATTATAAAGACCGAGATGTTTTCCTGCTAAGTGCGATTTGCCACATGATGACTCCTTGCAGGAGTCTTTCAGCTGTTGCAGAAAGTCCTTCTGTCAGACGGTGTGTGTCATCACTCTGCAGCCATTTGCTCATTTGCAGCTCTCGAGTGTCATGGCTGGAGATCAGGACCAATTGCTCAGTTGGGCTTTGCTAATCACGGCCACGCAATTTGCCTAATTAGGATGTAACGACGGAGGGTTTAAAGGTAGCTGATAATTATGCTAATGCACATAGATAAACATCTATTCAGTGGTAAATGCCGCCGACGCCGGGATGTTGGTGCAATAATGTCGCGCAACAGCTTCCAGCGGAGGCCACCTGAGAACGCCTTCAATGTTTCACGTTAAGACTTCGCCTGATGTTTATGTGATTGCCGAGTGTTTGTGAAGTGAAGAGAAGGCTCCTCTTGCTTTCTCCAGTCGATGTGTAAAATTTTGGACCTTCAAAATAAAATAAGGTAACTCCACAAAAGGATGGGATTATGTTGAGTTGAGCCTTTATTTTGAAGGAAAAAGCTGAGGTGTTTGGAGAAGACCCCCCCCCCCCGCCTGCTATCAACCCTGAGTGTTTTTCCTATGATTGAGGCGCACCAACCACTCGCTACCTCGATGGTTTTCACAGATCTCTCCAAACACTTGGCATCAAATACAGCATTTTCACCCTCTTGCACCTCAAACAACTTTTGTTTTCTGACCAGAAACAACTCACCTGACATAAAACTCATGTGAGTTTCTCTAGAAATACAAACATGCATCAGTTTGCCTAATTTTTGATGCAACACTCCCTCAAAACAGGAGCTGGGTTTTTTTTGCAACGAAAGAAAACTCTCAAACTTTTTTTTTTCCCATGGACTCAAACTGGCTTAATACATTTTATTGGTGTACAATCAGCATTCGGGGGGTGATTTGTTTGTGGTATTAAATTCTGTGTCCTAACATAATAAAGTCGTTATTGCGACTATATATTTTCCCACGCTGCACTGCTGCAGAGGCAGAGGGTCTCCTCAGAGAGAAGAACGAGCTGTCTTTAATTCTCTCTCTCCGCTCCCGCTTCCTCCCGAAATGCGTCCTGTCCTTATCGGCCCGTCTCTCTCTCTCTCTCTCTCTCTCTCTCTCTGTCGTCCCTCTTTTCTCTTTTTCTCCCTCTTTGATGTCTCTGTCACATCCTCGCAGCCTCATTTCTCTCCCACCCCTCCCATCTCCCCTTCTCAACCTGCCCCCCCCCCCAACCCCCCGCTCTCCCTCCTCCTCCTCCTCCCTCTTGCCATTTCTCACGGTGTCACTGCAGCTCTTCTTCTCTTTCACCCTCTTTTCTCTCCTCACTTCCACTCCATCCTTCTTTGTTTCTTTTGAGTTTCTGCTCCCTCGTCCTCGCTTTCTTTCCGTTACTCACCCTGTTTGTCACGAACCCCACGCAGCAGAGGGACACTCGTGCGCCCGCGTGACGCCAACGGAGCGCGCCGATTGGTGCAGCAGGAGCCGCGCGGCTCGCCGCCAGAGGCGGCATGACAGGGACGATGTTTATTTGTGGTGATTTGTTTGCTTAGTGCTGAAACTTGTTGCTTTGCTTTTCATCTTCCTCCCGAGCTCATACGCCGCTTATTCGTGCCGCCATCTTGCTTTTGCGGGGAGAATTAGGTGGACAAGGAGGTTGAATAGGAAGAGCCGAGTGCAACGGGGAGATGAAACTTGGAGGAGGGAGGAGAACCGTAAGTGAGACAGGGGGGGATGAAGGAAAGGAGGGCAGGCTTTCAAAAAGCGATGACAATCAAGGTAAAACACACAACCGTTAATATGAGTGGTGAGCGGACGACAGTGTGGCTCCTCCCAGAGAGGTGATTATGTAATGCTGGCAGCTTCCGCCTCTCATTAAGCGACAGTAAGTCGGGCTGCCGAGACTTTTCAGGTTGTGCGAGGAACAAAAGCCGGCCTGCTCTCGCTGTCATCGGGCTCCCACGCCGCACCATTGTTATTAAGCCTTTCCCTCCACCTTCCTTAATTTTGCCTCTGCCTGGATGGTGTCACGATTTCCTGCATTGTCATTAGTTCAAAGAGGGAAAAGGAAAAAAAGGACGCGTCCCCCCACGGGGACGGACCTGTTTTGATCAGCCTGGCTGATGTAATCAGATCGTTTGACTTCGGGGGGGGGGGATTGAAACAGGAGGCGTTTTATCTGGGGAATTACACGGTGAATTAGTTTTGTCTGGGGGGGGGGGGCAGCATGAAGCCTCAATAAACCTGCTCTACTGTTCAGATGTGAAACACACCTGCAATAACAGGATAAAGCCAAGATTCATTAGGGGTTTGTTCTCCCTGTGTGAGTTTCCTCCCATAGTCGAAACACTTGAGGTCAATTCGTAATGAATGAGTGCTTGCGTGCGTGCATGTGTGTGCGTGTCCGTCTCTCTGTGATGGACAGGCGACCTGTCCAGGGTGTCCTCTGAGACTTCTTGGCTCAGCTCCACCACACTCCTTCAGTGGAGCGAGTGATACACGAAACGAATGAACGAACGAGGAGTTCCTGCCGTTATCGGCGGTGAAGAGGCCCGCGATAAACGGGTGATTCAGTCATTCAAACGGTGAACTCGGTTCATCTGGAGGATTTCTTGGAGTTCGCGGAGTTTTTGAAAAAAATGAATATTAATGCAGCGCTCTTGCTGCAGCTTTGCATGCGCGACCAGCCAAAGTGTTGACACAAGGGGGGGGGGGGCGGGAGGGAATGACCTGTATTCTAAATGAATGCAGCGTCAGGACCGGCGGCTCACGGCAGAGTGGTGACAATCATTAGATGGACCCAATTAACACCGAATCACCGCTGTGAAAAGCCTCGACGGTGCGAGAGGCTGAGCTGTGCATATGAATGAGCCTCCAGGAGATGAGCTGCTTGAGGTTTAATATGCGGGTTTTTTTTTGTTTCAGACGCTTCGTGGCTGTGAAGCGAGAAAACTTCTCAGGATTCCAGTTTAGCAGCATCTTCATGGTTGCCTCGAAGTTTCTGAACTTATGTTGGGTAAACGGAGAGAAGGAGCTGCCTCGTGTGTCACGAGTCGACATGTCTGACAACAGAAGTGTAATATGAGGGTCTGAAGCCGGGCAAGCCAGGCTTACTTGCCCATTTCTGTCAGTCTTCCCCCCCTCCGTCTGCTAACACAAGTTGACAGCGAATTGCGAATGTAGGACTTGGTGTTGGATTCATGTAACGGTTTCTTGGTTGTTTGCGCGGCGTGAGGGAGGAGACGGGCGGCGGGACTGACAGTACAAAGGTTTCGGCTTGACGGGGGCGGAAGAAAACACCGGGAGGGGTGAAAGTGATGAGATTTAATGAAGTTTGAGTTGTAATTGAATTATCAGCCACGGAATGTCACGGGTCCTGTTGGTGTGGACAGGATTTGGGGGCGTGGCCTGAGGCTGGAGGCGGGGGTATCGAGGATGGCGTCCCGTTGACGCCTTAAGAGATACAATCGCTCTCTCTTCTATTTACTATCACAATCTGTCAGTTCTCTTCACTCGTCGAGACGACCATCAACTGCCTTCATTTTTACTCGTCGAGAACATGACGGTCAACATTAAAAGATGCTCTTTTTCTGTTTGTTTGAGTGTCAAAGCGATACTTTTTGAAAGTTAAATTTGGAAGCTGATTGGCGAATTATTGCAGGAACCAAAAAGAGCAAGTGCGACAAAATGTGTGTCACTCCGGAGGAAAGGGAAAAAAAGGGTGCGGGGGGGACCAGCATCCTGCCAGACTTTGTGGTAAAATAGACGGATTGTCCCCTCCGCTGGAGAAGGATAATGGCGTGCTGCAGTGGCTGTGTAGAGGCGTTTTTACGACAGCCCGTCTTGTCAGTCTGCCCTTCACACGGCTAATGCGGCATGACGCTGGCTGGGGAGTGAATATAATGGAGGCACCAGTTATGCTTTATGCAGAGAAAAGGACATTTGTCCAGGTGTACAGCCGTCACAGAGAAGTGAGTTTATTAAAAAAAAAAAAAAAAAAAAAAGTCTCCAAGAAATGGTAAAAGGAGCCTGAAGGACTTCGGAGTGTACGGTTTTTCTTTACAATCTTTTCAACTGAGTCGCTGCACTTGGACATCTTTATATAAAGGTCGTAATGCAGCTGAAGCACGACCAATCTCCCGTCGTACTGACGGAAGTCCGTTTGCGGGAAAACACTGGTGGAAAGAGAGACACTCAGTGGCACACGGGAGGATTAGCCTTCAAAATAAAAGCACTGGGCAGCTCTTTTTGGCTTTAGATTGCAAAGAAAATCACCAGACGACACTTTTTGCAACCTCACGGCGACGTTTTTGTTTAAGTCACGAACTGAACCCAGACAAACCCGATGGTTATGAATGTCATTCTCAAAAAAACAACCTCTTTGTAAAAGGTCACGGTGAAGTGAAATTACAGTAATGTTATTAAAGTTCTCTTCTGTGTGAGCCCATCCCTTCAATTAATCTGCGCAAGCCTGTTTATATGTATTTGCCTGTAAATCTGACACCCTCAGCTAGGTGATCCCTCGGGGTATTACACGGTATTTCAGCAAGCCGAGGAATTTACATAATTTTTTTTTTTCTTTTCTCGAGGAGGCCTGTGAATAACGTTTCATCCGATTACCCCGTCAGAGCTTGTTTGTGGAACAAAAATGGTGAAATACTTCCTTGTATCTGTCTGTCTGAGGAAATTTCTCCAAGCTGTGTCCGGTCAAGCGGGTTTTTTAAAAAAGAAAAAGAGGCACAAAGACGGATTTTCTGCCCGTCTGAGTGTCTTTTATTTTTCTTGTCGGTGGTTGGTGACGAGCAGAACTGAGACGCGGGCCCAAAATTGTTGGTACTTGTTAAAGCGTTTGGATGTTGTGCGTGGCAGGATGTCCCTGGAACAACAGGGGAGAGTGAGAAAAATTCCTAACTGGCTTTGTGTTATTCAGGGAGTTGGCCTTGGAACAAAAACAGCGCGCAAACACACACACAGGCGAGCACACCTGGACGTCTCCACGTGGCCATCTGTCACGCGAGTGGACGTGCCAGCATTTCTCTGCTGCTCCCTGTAAACACAGCCGCCTTCAAGCCTTCCCTGTCTGAACTCCACGGGCCATATTGTCCAGTCTGGCTCACACGCTCGCATGTATTTCAGTGGATAAGGACACTTTGCTTTAAAGTGCAGCCAGTTATATGCAGCCTGTCAGACCTAAAGAGGGGTTAGTGTTGTTTTTTACTGAAACAAACAGCTTTTGCTGCATTTCGCTGCAAAATTGATGCATTTTGAAACTCTGAACTGTACGAAATGCTCAAAAGATAAAGTGCGCTGCCGTCAGCTTCTTCCTTGGAGTGCAGTTTGAGACATCTGGTCTTAATGTTCAACTAGTTTCTCTCTGGATGCATGTTTGAATTTATTTGGAAGACAAAATGAGCACATTCAATGACATCCACGTGTTCAAAAAGCTAAACTTCTTCCTTATTTATCGCAGAAACAACTTGCTGAGTCGTCAAGCATGTGCAGCCAACTCTGTGATGTGTCTTTCTCCTTAGTTCGAGACCAAACGGAGGCAGTGTCACAGGGACATCTGGTGGTGGAAGAAAGACTTGCAAGCGTCTCGCGTCGATCTCTATTTTTGCTGGCTGTCGTGCGATGAGTCCTTTTCAGTTTTTATCCTGCCTCCTTAAAGCTTTTTCTCTGCCCTGATTGTCTTTCTGTTCGATACTGAGCTGCATCAAGTGACTGTAATTTGGCTCCAGCATCTTCATCTTGCCAACTGTTGCTGTGCACTATTCTTCGTCTCTGAGACATGAAATTTTGAATGTGAAGGCCTTTTCTGATTAAACAATCTATTCACCACTTTTTCCTAAACACCCAATATCAACACTCAACATGAACAATTAAATGCGTACTTACTGATTTGGGTTTGTTGTAATATGTCAGTATTTGTCATATTCAAAGCAAGGCCAAAACTTGCTCTGTCACATCTTCTCGTTTGACGCAGCTTCTGTTTTGTACCGCAGCTTGTTTTCTATATCGGTTGCAGCTTTGTGTCAGTTCCATTGATGGGTAAATGTCACAACTAAAGCTGATTTAGAGGGTGGAAAAAAAGGAAAGCGTGCGCGGAAAGCCTTGCCGCGCCACATTTCCTGTTCCAGCGCTGATTATCAGTGACTAAAAATGCTATATATATATATATTTATGTGTTTGAAGAGGGAGGAAAAAAAATTGCCTGCAGCTGACTCGAGAAATACAGCGAAAAGGAGGCCAGAGACAAAAGATGATGTTAGTGGGATAAAAGGATGAGGGGGTGAGGGAGGAAGGGAGGTGGGAAGTGATGGTGGTGCCAGTAGTGGTGGAGGTGGGGGGGTGGGGGGTGTATGTACACGACCAGAGTTAGCATGAAACAGAGAGAGAGAAAGAGCGAGCGAGAGGGGGAGAGAGAGAGAGAGAGAGAGAGAGACGTGGTTTTAGAGGATTTCTGTGGTAGTTTTGTGTCAAAACCTGCACGAGGAGCAACTCTGGGTTTTTTGGTGGGGGGGGGGAAGACGAGAGGAAAAAGCGCCTCTAACCGCTTCGCCTCTCTTCTCTCCGTGTCGTCATGTTCTTCTTCCAGCTCGTCATCATGTCCGGCACGGTGCTGCTGGCCTACTACATGGAGTGCACGGACCTGTTCGGCGTGCACGTGCAGGGCTTCTTCTGCAACGACGCTGAGCTGATGAAGCCGTACCCGGGCACGGAGGAGTCCAGCTTCGTCCCCCCGCTCATCCTGTACTGCGTGGTGGCCGCCGCCCCCACGCTCATTGTGAGTAATCAGCCAGGTTCTGAAAGTGACACGGCGACGATCGCTGGAACTCTGCCGCATGTCAGGCTCGTAAACAGCCTCGTCAGACGTGACGCGCTCGCCTTCGGTCGGGGTCCTTCCTCCCATCTGCATTCCTGAGTCATGTTTCTTTCAGATGTTTGTTCCCCGCTTACATGTTTCACGCCACGCTTGCTTTCGTCGCAGCGACTCTCAATCGGCATTAAAACCGTCACGGAACCGGGGAAAATCGTGCCTCAAACTTAGCGCGGAGCTTGGCGCTAATTCAGCCTGACGTGACCTACTTCCGTGGTAGTATTTCAAGTCGAGCTAAAAGGAAAATTATATAACTTTCTTTTGAAATCGCCCGTTCGTTCCCCCTTTTGTTTGTGCCATCCGGCAGCTCGCTGCTTATTAGTTGCAGAACTCCAGGAACGGACGTGCAGGAAAATGGTTGCGAGCTGTCACATTTCATGTCTTCTTAAAGGTCAGCTAATTGCTCTGGCCCCGTTTCTGCAGCCGAGACATTGTGCTCGGTCCTTTGAACTCCCCGCAGTCAGTGGGTCTCTCTCTCTGACTTGTTTTCTGTTGTCTCTGAACAGGAGAACGTCACGGGGGACGTGTGAAGCCATGTAGTCGTGCCTTGCCGGGGGGGGGGCTGTGTTTACTTCCTATGTGGAACACGCTTGTTTTTAGGGATTTGTGATAGGAAGGACACTCGTATTCAAACCACAGTCAGTAGATTTTATACGCTGTTTAGAAACTTCACATTTGCTAACACACCAAAACAAAATGTATAGACATGAATCCGATTTTCAATAGGCCCTCCTGACAGTTTTAGCCTTGATATACGGCCCTTTCTGCTGGCATCACTTAGGAGCGTCCCTATAAAGTGGGGCATCGCTTTAATACAAGTGAATATAAAAAAACCCCGACTGTCAGGGAAGATTTAAGTCGAATTTATTCCAATGCGATGAGACGATCGCATCGCGAGTTGAAGCTAAGCTAAAAAATGTTCACGTTCAATCTCGATTTTTGTGCCATTGAAACATTAAATTGGAATGAAAGCCAATGTTTTGTGAGGTGAAGTAAAAGCATGAAGACGAAAAGAAAAAGAGGATTTTAAGTCACAGGCTTTCGTTAAATAGCCTTAAAACCGTTCTAACGATGTAAATCAACGACCGCTGAGAGTTCAAACTTTCCATCTCACCTGCTTCGTCTTTAGAAGGATTACTGTCTCTCTTAGCCAACACAGAGTCAAATGCAGCATACACTCGAGACGCGTCGCTCTGATGGTGCAACGAGCGGCTTTAATCTCTGAATGAACGCGGGTTGCATTGCTGATCCGAAAAGCGTGTCGTTACATCTCGCGGCCACCAGATGTCAGTGTGGCTCCACACTCGCCAGCGCCACCCTCACCGGCAGACCCCCCCCATCCCTCTGAACTCCTGAGTCAGCCCATTATCAAATCCATGTCAAATATTTCCCCAACACGTCCCGAGGAGTGTTTGCATCGGCTTGTTTGATGTGATAATTTAATTTTTCACATTTGAAACGCGCCATAGGTGAAGGGGAAAAACTCGCCGGCCTCTGAATACTGACGCGGGTTTAGCTCGGTGCACTTTAAGTCGCCGCTACCTGGAGCTGGGCCGTCGTTTTGGTGTCATACGTGTCGAGGTTTGGCGTCCCGTGTCCTCATCAGCGCTGGAATAAAAAAAAACAAACAAAAAACACACACACACAACAGCTCGGTGACAAGATAACTGCGGACGCGCCGCGTTGCCGCCACGCTCGGTCGCAGTTTGGCGGCAAGTCGAGTTTTGGCAGCAGCTATTTTACTTCCATTTATCCGTGTTGTCAGAAGCACTGTAGTTCAGCAAAGTGTAAAGACCGCGGAGGTGCCAGCTCGCCGAGATCAAACAGTACTCGCTCCATTAGGCATTTCAAGTAAAACAGCAAGAATCAGGCTTTTTTTTGGCCGCCGGTGTACAGTCAAGAGTGCCGCCGCGTGCGGCGCATCCTCGTCACTCCGGTGGGAGGATCAATTAATAAACCTGATTTATACCCACACCAGTTTGGGCGAGATGGTGCAGAGAAGAAACCCCCCCCCCGGTTTGGTAACTCCTGTCTTCCACATTGAAGGAGGGCCTGTCAGACTAGCGCTGTTTTGTCAAATCGTTACTTCCAGGAGCTCATATTCACCGTCTGATCCAGGAGAACTTTTCTCTTGTCGTGAACTCCAGATACGATCATTGTCCAGGCACACCAGGCTCACGTTTTATCCCGAATCCAAGATAAAAACAGGATTTTACACTGCCATGTGGTCGCAAGAGTCCCCTTTCGCTTTTTTTTTTTTTTTTACCAGCTTTTTGCAAACTCAGCATTGTCTGAGCAGAAAAAGTCAGATCAATGGGAGTTGAACCTTCAGGGATCGGCTGCTCATGTCTGAATCCATGATGCTACCAAAGAGCTACATCACAGTGATAGTGTTCCTAAACACTTTCAGTCCTACATGAGCGTTCTCCTGCATCATGAAGTGAACAAAGGAGGTTTGAGCTGTGTTTTGGGCCCTCTCTTTTTTCAGCTGTTTAAAAGGGGCTCCTCATCATTTCATTCCTGGCCTGCTGCCACCCATTTGCTTGGAAAAAGCGATTGAGCCGTGCGCTCACCTCTTTGTGTCACTTGTGTTGTTTTCTTTTTATGCGCTCATCATCCAGGATGATCTCGCACTTTGCTTTCGGACACAGAAGCGCCGTGAGCGCGGAGCTCGGAGCTCTCCGGCACAATCTGAATCATCGCCACTTTTATCGGGACGAATAAAATGCCATCCGGGGGCTCGCGTTGCGCCGCGGAGCTGATTTGCATTCTGGCGAGTCAGCGTTGCCTCTCACCTGGACACACACACACACACACACGCACACACATTTTGACATATGCACCGAAAACAAAATAAATTGCTCTAAAATCTGGAAGAGTGCGTCGAGCAGTCAGGGAATGTGACAGACAGTGTTATTTACAGCTGATTTGATGGGAGAGCATCCGTGTGCTGTTTTGACAGACTCTTCTGCACTGATTACTCCAAAAGCATATAAAAGTGTGTGTGTGTGTTTTCTCTCGGTATGCGGCGCGCGGACGGATAAATCTCCTGATTCATTTGGGATGCAACTTTCTTTCCACCTCGAGTTGATGACTTTTGTGTTCCTTGTGGTCCTAAATTGTGACGCCACGTTTTGTGACTCCCCACATAAATCTCCTAAACCTCATCGACGAATCATCTCTGGTCTCATCCCACAGACTCTCTCTGACAAAAAAACATTTTGTCAGCTGCCTGACTTTCGTTCCTCTTACATCCTTTTTACCTTCCGCCTCTCCTGTTGGTATCAACCGTAAACAGCCTCGGTGTTCTGAAGCGTCTTTAGCCATTTGTATTCCACCCCAAACTTTTTAATTGTGCCCTTTGAGAGTGCGATGTCAGGCGCCTGACGCCGTGTATCGCGGCGTCTCGGCACGCGTCATAAACCCCGGAGGAGGGAAGCCGATCGGAATTAACGACGACAGGCCCGGGACGTCGGCCAATTAGCGCCCGGCCGGCGATTTATGCCGAGCGTTCCACATGGCCGGACCAATGGGAGGCCGCGGAGGTGAGGCGGGTCGCTCTGGACGCGGCGGGTCCATAAAAACCCCCGCCTCCCCCCCCGGCTGCGACGGCGTGAAAGTCGCCGCGATCACCTTCAGAGTCGGGGGATGAAGGAACGCGCGCGGCGGGGCGGAACAGAAGCAATGTTGTCGTTGCAGGGACGAGCGGCGGCCGCGCTCGGAAGTTTCCCGACACAAAAGACCTGGAAAGTGGGAGACTCGTAGCTTGGTAGCAATACTGGAAGTTATTGGCTCATTAAAAGAAATTAAGGCGTAAAGCGGCCTTAATTGATTTTATTTTCAATTGTCCTTTTTCTCTTTGGACTGCATTACAAGCTGTAAACACAACATCTCGACATACTAGCTAAGCACTCAACATTTATTTGGACTCATTTTCTTTTTTCTTTTCTTTTTTTTAATGCCCCCCCCCCACACACACACCCCCCAAATCCTGAGGGATGCACTTGTTTCATTAGATGCTGTATTTTTTCTAGCTGGTTTTCACTTCACTGGTTGTTGCTGTGACGACGCTAGTTAGCTTTTATTTTGTTTTTGAGTGAAGACAGATCCTACAAACAACATCGATGATGATAAAATACTGATAACAGTTCAAGGTAAAAGTAGAATTTACAGGGGTTTTTTTTAGGTGCGCTTGTACAGTCGTATTTTTTATCTTCTTATTTAGGGACTAGTTCAACTCTCCGATATTTGCTTTCCCCCCCCATAAAACCGAGTTTTTCTGCTGAGTCAGGCTGCATATTTTGCGGTGCCACTTCCTGATCAACAGTTCTCCACCTTCAGTGCAGGAGAGCCTCCCACTGAACTGTACTGTATGCATCATTTATGGTTTCTCGCGAGGACAATACGCATAAAACATGTGAGTGGGGAAAAAAGTACTGCCGGTAGCAGCAGGTCATATTTTATCGAGTCGAAAGTTCGTAAAACATCCTGACGGTCCCTTCGAAACTCTTTAAAGCTGTTCAGACATTGTGCTCATAAACTCTGCGGTCAACCCGGTAGTTTTTTTTTTTTATCGTTAATGTCGAACCTTTTTTCCCCCTTCGGTGTCCTTTGTTTAACCTTTTTATTTGATGCTTAAATACGAGGGGTTGTCAGGTGAAGCCGGGGTTGTTTTTCACTTCTCCGACGCGACGATGACACGACTGCTCCCAGTCAGCGTCTTCATCCTGACATTTGTACGGAGGGAAGGTTCCGGGGCTTATATCGGTTTTAAAAGGATCCCATCATTCAGCGCTCGCCAATCTCCGCAGTGCAGGCAGACGCGGAGTAAGACAAACGCTTCCAGTTCAAGAGCAGGCTCCTTGAAAAGGTTCAGACAACAAAACTGCAACACTTTGAGTTTTGATTCTTCTGCACCAGATCTCGTTGAAGGATGCTCCATCCAAAGTCTTCGCGTCCGCTCCGCAAGTGTCGCTTTGCGCTTCGTTTGTGGTCCATCAAGAAATTGAACTCCTTTGGGTTTTCTCTGTAAATCGCACCATTTACATCTCAGACATAGAAGTTTAAAAAAAAAAGAAAAAGAAGTTGTTTGTTTTCCTTGTTTGTTTTTTAATGGCTTCTCCTCTCGGAGTAAATGCGCTGCCTCTGCTTATGTAATATGCACATGTTGCCTGAAGGAGGCGCATGAATAATTATGTTTACATGACTTCTTTAAACAAGCCCAGATTCATGGCCTGTAGCCTGGTGGTCGGTGAGCTTCTGCCCCCCCCTCCCCCCCTCCCTTTTCTTTTTCTTTGCCTTTTCTTTTTGGGGTCTGTCAGAAATGCTCAGTCATAATCAAACTACATGATGCAAGTCGCCTGCCTTTGACTGCTACAGTCTGTTTGAAGGGAAAAAAAGTGTTTTTTGGTTAGTTTTTTTTTCATTTTTTTCTGGGTTACTCTGCCTCAGAAGGCAGCTGTGACGTGCGTTGTTACACATCAGAAAATGTAGTTTTCCACGGCGGCGGCGGCGAGCTTGATGCGAGGCACCGTTCGCTTGTTGCATTTCGTGATGTAAATTCTCTCCTGTGAAGTAAACAAGGAAAAGCCGCAAAATATTAATTCAAGCCGCTGAGTGGCGGGACGTAATCCAGCACGGAGCTTTAAACGTTCCCGCTGATTCCGTGTGACGGCTGTCTGTCGGTCTGTCTGTCTCCACCAGGCGACGGCTCGATTTCAGTCGCTACAGAAAAATAAAAAAAATGGCTGCGTTCACCAAAAAAAAAACCAACCCCTCTTCGCCAGGGATGGAGGCTGCACACGTCTGTCCCGGGGCGGCAAACAAACTCTTCCACCAAACAAACACACTCGCACATCAAAAGGCCGAAAAACCACGTGTGTGCGCACGTATGCATGAGCCTGCATGCACGCTGCGTCACTCACAGACACACGCGTATCTTTGTAAACAGTCTGTATGACCCGCGGCGGCGCGCAACCCGCTCCATTTTGTGCGTCCGGCGGCCGGTTTTCCATTAGAGCTGATGTAATGTCCACACTATAATGGAGCCAAAGAAAGACACAGCGGTGTGTGTCTGCGCGGGCCGGACTGGGGAGAATTTGCTCCTCTGCTCTTCAACGGGAAAAGCTGCAACTTTTCTTTTAATTTTCCTTTAACCTTCCCCTTATTTTTGTCGGTTCTTTTTCTTTCTGTTGATCATGTCGCGTCGCTTTAAGACTCCGCTTTCATCCGGGACCCGTTGTGTGTTTGTGTGTCCGCTGGGTGTGCAGATATTCATCGGGGAGGTGTCCATGTATGTGATGAAGTCTACGCGGGAGGCTCTGCTGGCCCAGGAGAAAACCATCGTGACGGGCGACTGTTGTTACCTCAATCCCCTCATCCGACGCATCATTCGCTTCATCGGTAAGAGCGCCGTCCTGCACCCGCGTCGGTTCGCTATGTCCGGCCACAATTTCCTTCATTTCCCTCAAAAAGAGACAGAACTTCAAGACGTCTTTCTAACTCAGAAACGATTAAAACGTCAATCGTCCGATTTTTCTTCTGTTAATGCGATCTGACTGCGTTCATGTGTGTTCCTCACAATGTTAGGGCTGTAGTAGGAATACAACCGTTGCGAGAAGAGCTTCACCCCGACACAGGAGCGCGGCGGTGACCGTCCTCCGGAGTCGGAGGTGGTTGTTTTCCGAGCCCTTCGCTCGATGGATCACCGACTGAAATCCTTCCCGACAAAGACTCGAACTCGCAGACTCTGTGCGTTGTTTGTAGCCAAAGCGCATCGAAATTCACTCCACCTCGCCGTCGCACGAAGGCGCCGCTTCTGACCGTCTGCGGTCGAGCTTTAGGACGCGCCCAAGTCTGTTCCTGCGCCGTTTCATCCATCACGGGACATCATGAGCACAGTTCATGATTTGATAGTTCAGTAAAACACGTAAACAGTCTCGCATCGGAAACTTTTTTTTTTTTTTACCAGACCAGCGACT
Source organism: Malacoctenus gilli (assembly GCA_032164315.1). Classification (NCBI taxonomy): domain Eukaryota; kingdom Metazoa; phylum Chordata; class Actinopteri; order Blenniiformes; family Labrisomidae; genus Malacoctenus; species Malacoctenus gilli. The sequence goes on from JASSRZ010000083.1 coordinate 4,157,890, forward strand.
GTGAATGCGGCTGCTGTCAGTCACCTGCGAAGGGAGCTCCAACGCAAAGAGCCGCCGCTTCGAACGGCGCCGCCGATGAATTGTGGCCTCGCCGGTTTGTTTGTTCGTCTCCTAAACTCCTCAGTCAGAGTGTGAAAAAACCACCAGAGCACCGAGTTCCCCCGCGCAGGGGGGTGGTGGTGGTGGTGGGGGGTGGGGGTGGGCTCAGCGAGGGCGGGGCTCGGCAAACACGGCCGTTAGGATCCCCTGACCTGTGAATGACGGGACGCGGGGACGAGGATCGGCTATTTTAGTGTCGATGCAGATCAGTGAAGAATGAAATGAGAGAGATTGGGAGGACGGGCTGCGCGGGGTGAGCCCGGGTGACAACATGTTTGGAATGAATTGATGACTATCTGCAATATTGTCGCACTCAAACCGAGACTGACTCATCACATTCACCGCGCCTCCTCCACAAGCCCGCCCTCTTGTACCCGCACAGACACTCACTGGGACATGAAGCGTTGCCCGTGTTATCCTTCTCAAACCCACCTGATGTGACAAAAAAAGGCTTTCTAAATAAGTAAATAATTGACACCAACTTTTTCTGCGTGTTTTTAGCCGGAATGTTGTGGCGAGATGAAAAAATAATGAGTTTTTTTCACAGCAAGGTTGGAATTTATCAATAAGCTCAGATCAGCCGGGTTGTTTTTTTCCACCACTTTGAGTGTTAAATGAGAGGAAGTCCTGCAAACTTGACCAGCTTCTGCCAAACTCTGTTGTTTATTCCGGAACAATCCAGAGTTTGGTTGATACAACACTTACTCAAAATTCAAGATGCAGCACGCCGCCGTTAGATTTCCGCGTGCTCCCAAACAGGTTCGTCTCCCTCGTCTCGCTCCTCCCCCCCCCCCCCCCCCGTTGCTTCCAGTAGTGCCCTTCACACAATCACGCCCACCCCCACCCCTGACTCTTACCCGATTCCACCCCCTCCCCCCCCTTTCCTTCGTCTGGATGACAATGCAAAGGCCGGTAATTTCATGGCCAGGCAGGCCAGATAATCAGCAGTCATATTTCAGAGTAAAAGAAATGCAGACGCAGACAGCGGTCGGTGGGCTGAAAGTGTCAGCGCAGTCATACAGATTAAATGCTGTTTCTTACCCACCACCACCTTCACCTTTCGTCCAGCCTCGTTCCTTCTTAACAATTTGGGGACACTTTTTGTCTTCTCACCTTTTCTCCTCATTACTCTCTCTTCTCTTCTCACCTCATTGAGTCTTCTTTGTTCTCTTTGTCTTATCTGTCCTTATTCTCCCTCTTCTCTCCCAATCTCCTTTAATCTCTTCTCCTTTATCAATTGATCTTTTTTTTTATTCTCTGATATCGTTTATTCAACTTTGTTTTAAGTCTTATCGCTTCTTCTCGCCTTATATCATTCTTTTTCATAATTCTTCTCACTGTTTTGTCTCCTAATTTCATCGCGGCTTTCAGTCCTGATCTTGTCTGCTCTCATTGTGTCTCTTGTCTTGTTTTGTCCCCCCCCCTCTTTTTTTCCTCTCACTTCCACCAGTTGTCTCCCAGTCCCCCCCCCCCCCTCATTTGTTCATCACAGGAACTATGTACACTGTACTTAGTAAAACAGGTATTTACATAGTTTGCACTTTCAGTTAATCAGCTCCCGGCTTAGCAGATATTGAATCAAACTAATTCAGGAGGAAATAAGGAGGCTTTGCACTTATTTTAAGTCGAGCTAATCTCTGTGCAAGCGGCGGCGTCAGACTGAGAGGAGCTCCGCGCCGTCCTCTGCGTGATCACAAACATGAGTCAGGTATATAATTACAGGCACTGCGTGTGTACGATGCAGCTTGAGGTTGAAACGTGTGCGCGGCTTTGTGTTTGTCTCGTCTGGATCTCTCTCTCTCTCTCTCTCTCTCTCTCTCTCTCTCTCTCTCTCTCTCTCTCTCTCCCTCTCCCTCTCCCTCTTCCCTCGCTCTTCATCCCTGCGTCTGTGTGTCCCAGGTGTGTTTGCGTTTGGTCTGTTTGCCACCGACATCTTCGTCAACGCGGGCCAGGTGGTCACCGGGGGTCTCTCGCCCTACTTCCTGTCGGTCTGCAAGCCCAACTACACCGGCACCGAGTGCCGCTTCAACCACCAGTTCATCGTCAACGGCAACATCTGCACCGGGAACCCCGTGGTGGTGGAGAACGCGCGGCGGTCCTTCCCGTCCAAGGACGCCTCGCTGAGTGTTTACTCCGCCGTTTATCTGACGGTGAGATTGACGCGCTCGAGTGTTCAGCGTCAAAGTCGAGCCGACTGGAGGCTTTTATGTGACATGTGCCTTCAGCACGAGGAGCTCGGTGCTGAAACTGTGGGAAATTAAGATCTATTGACCCGCTGAATCACGAGATGCAACTTCAATCAAGCGGTTTATCGGTCCGAGCGCGTAATTTAGGTATTTTGAATTCCATCAAAAATTCAATTTTCAGTCTGTTTTGGAGTTTTGATGAGCAACACTTTTATTTTAATGTCTTTATTTTGAACTCCTTACAGAAAGTAGTCAAAATAAATTTTCCACCAAATTAACGAAATAATGTTTTTCATGAAGGGAAAATGTGGTTAGTTTGAATTTAAAGCAGCTGATCAACATGTTTTTTTTAATATGTTTTGTATGAGACAAAGTTGAGATTTAAAAAGGCCGAATCCTAATTTTGTTTTTGCTTTTTAAAGTAAATCATTTTGCGCTCGATTCCGAACGAAACGATCCCAGTCGCGGCTCTTCTGGGATCGAGGCGGTCCGCCATAGAAACGGGTTTTTCCGCGGGGGTCATTCAGCGAGCAGCTATTTGGCAACCGAGTGTCAGAGCGAGGCCAATAAGCTCCTGACGAGTGAAAGCGCGAGCGCAGGTGCAGATTTTTTTTTTTATCAGCGGCTGTGCGAAGAATACGACGACAGGTTGCTGATGAAAAAAAGGAGGCTGATGCGCTCGGCGTCTTTCCGGGGGAAGAAGGTAAAAGTTCAGCGTTGGACGTCAGAAGCCTCTCGGGCCTGTTTTTGTCTTAAACGCTGACGATCTTCTCGCTGCTCCCCCCCCCCCCCCTCACGTTAATAGCTTCCCTTATTAGCTTCATCTTGTAATCTTTTATTCTCTGTGAAAACGCACTCTTTGTTTTTTGGGGAGTTGCTTCACTTCCATGATGTAATTTTTTCACATCTCTCCCGAACCTCTTTTTCTTCATCGTCTTTTCTTTTCTTTTCTTTTTTTTTTCTCTCGTGCCGTTGGGGGCTTCGCGCTGTCTCGCAACGCTTAAACATTTCACTGTATCGCTGTGAACCGGCCTCCCCGTTGGTCGGCGCTTGTCAACTTAACTCACCCAGCAGGCAGCGTCCATAAATCTCCGAAATAATTCGATGCCCCCGTCGAGCGGTCCGGGTCCTCGATTTAGACGGCCGCTCGATAAATAATCCCCACCAAAAAAAGAAAAAGTGAACAGGAGCGTAGTGATTTGACTGGCGGTTGACGACCAGAATCGCTCTTTTTGGTCTTGATCTGGGTGGCAATGGACGACCAGCGTGTTGTCAGGAAAGAAGTGCGGAAAGGTCAAAACATCGACATCAAGAATGACTCGAAAAAGTAATTAAAGTCAAGAAAAGGTTTACTAGCAGCGAACGCACATCACAAATCAGAACAAACGGCAAATGAAGAACCAGAACTCCTATAAAAAACACAAGCAGCAGCGAAAAGGCTGTTTGTTCTTTGAGCGACTCTGTCTTTCATCACTGAACGTAAACGCTGTCTCCGTCGTCTCCCTGCTCTCCCTCCCCATCCAGATGTACATCACCAGCACCATCAAGACCAAGTCCAGCCGCCTGGCCAAGCCGGTGCTCTGCCTGGGCACGCTCTGCTCGGCCTTCCTCACCGGACTCAACCGGGTGTCCGAGTATCGCAACCACTGCTCGGACGTGGTGGCCGGCTTCATCCTGGGATCGGCCGTTGCGCTGTTTCTGGTGAGCTGCGCGGGCGATTAGAGAAGTGTGGGTGGACGGATTAAAAGAGAGAGAGAGAGAGAAAGAAAGAAAGATTAGAAGCGAGGATGATTATTCAGAGGTGGGTATCGGTCGCGAGCTATTTTCGAGTAATAATAGGAATTTACAGCTCCGCTTTGGAAGTGACCCAAAGCAGTAATTACATGATTAATTCAGGATGCAGCCTGTGACATGGGTTTCGGGTGCTCCATGCAAATGTAGGTCCAGAAATTCTTTAGTTACAGCGGATTTATTTCGGACAAAAACGTGTTGGCGAGCCCACACGGGAAGGAGAGAAAGAAGTTCTCAAAGAGGCGAGCGGATGTAAAACCGGGTTTATCCGTGCTGGAAGGAGGCTTTGGATAATTTACAATAGACGGACCAGGTGGAAGATCGACTCGCTGGTTGGAGGGAAGGAAGGAGGTGGAGAAAGAAGGGCAGGAATCAGGAGTGGCGCCGTGAGTGAGGGACGGAGAAGTGAGGTAAACATTAAGCTTTAATTACTCGTTGAAATCGGGGAAGACGAGCGCGAGTCCAGGGACCGTCGGATCTTATTATTTGGGATCCTGCGCCTCAGAGGTAAGAGATCTTGTTATCCGCCTTATTAAAACAATTGCCGCCACCTTGGCGAAGGCCCGTCTTCCCGAGCCAGACGGCAATTTCCCTTGTTCCGCGGCGCGTGGCGTCAGAACGGGGGAGCAGTCCCCCGTGAAACGCCGTCGAAACCGCGCGGCTCGCGCCGAAAAACGAAAGCCGCTTTGTCGACATCAGAAGCTCGGCGCTGAGTGTTTAAATGCCAGCGCAGTGATTACAGTGGAGAGCCTCAAGTTGTGCTCGGGTGGGAGCGGAAAGCCCACCGAGCAGGAAGGAAAGGTGCAGGGAACCCCCAACACTCCACCACCACCACCACCACCACAAATCCAAAAAGATTTATTTAACAGCCTCAGAGGCTTCATTACTTCTAATTGCGGCTGGGCCCCGAGCAGTCAAAGCAGGCAGGAGTGTGAAGAAGTGGAGAAACAAGAAGGAGACATGGAGGGGAGAGGGGGGGGGGCGGCGGGGGGCTCAGCAGAGAGGAAACGTGGGCTTGTTCTTTGTGCAAGGCTTTGCTGCGGGCTGGTTTGAGTGCTGCTGGAGTTTAACCCATCAGGACCTGGGCCAACATTTGCATACGGAGGAGAGCGTCTGGCTTGAAACTCGCAATTACACCCGAGTGCCGCGACAGAGAGCCTCATCGCTGCGACTCGTCGTCGCGCGGTGGCGCCGTGAACGCTCCCAGCGCCCGACGCTTCAGGCTGAGCCTTTCAGAGAGAATAAATACCAATAAAAAGCACAAGAATGACTTTGAGTCGCTGCTTCAAGCGCAACGTGGTCGTGGACCAATCGGCAGGTCGTCCTGTCGCCTTGTCCCGCTCGGCCGTCGCGAGGCGTCGCGCGAGTTCGCTGCGCGCGACCCTCGTCCACGTTCGATGGCTCTGGAGACGGACCAAAACGGGAGTCGAATTGATCCAAATCGAGGCGATCGGTGCCAGAATGATGCGATGAAAGCGCAAATGTGTATTATGGCCAATATAGACGAATACTACAGCGGTCTAAAGTGGTCCTGAACGGTCCACCAGCGTTGACCAGCGTGTCCTTCGAGCGCCCGCGTCGAAGGAGGAGCCGCGGCAATGTCTCCTAAATGAAGGACATAAGCTCCCAATGATGGACGCTAATAAAGAGTGACACGCGTTGAGTCATTGATATCCAGGGAGGAATTAACACCCAAAAAAAAAAAGGAAAAGGTCCATCGTCAGCCGAGCAATTTCGAAACAGCTCATTTCCAGCACATTATCAGCACGCCGCCGAGTGTGGAGCGAAGCGTCCCCGTGCGTGAGGACCTAATGATCCAGCTGGAGCTTATCAAGGTCTTGTCATGTGGAAACGGGCGGCGGTTGATGGACTGCTATCAGGAGGGGGATGAATTGATGAAGAGTCGAACGCGAGTTTCGCCGTTCACGGAGAGGATTCCGACGAGCGCCAGATTCGTCCTCCGAACCCGGAATCTGATACGAGCCGCAGAAAGGAGTTGCAACCTTCTCAGTCCAGCAACAGCCAAGTATATTTATCTTCTTGCTGCGGCGAAATGCCGCTTCGAACATCTTGTTGTGCATCTCAAAGAGCGGCCCGGGTTTTTCTTTCTGCTACGAGATGGAATCCTTCCCATTGATCGCAGGGCCTTTTTTTTTCTTTTTTTTTTGCTGCTGCCGTTTTGGTGGCAAGCAGCAAAAAATTCCACTTTGCTTTTAACCGAGATAATAGGCGACAGGCGGGTTGGCGTTGGTCTTTGCCGGCGTGACAGGACGCAAAATGGAAAGAGGCGCCTCCGTCGAGTGAAAACAAGAATGCTAATGTCGAGCAGAGATGCTCCCCGACGACATCCGCTCCGGCGCCCGGTTTTTCGACAGATATCGACGGAAACGTCCGCTGTAATGCGGGGGGGGGACAGTCGTTTGCGGATGCCGCCGCCGCCGCCGTAATCCGCTCGTTTACCTGGTTTCGGACGTTCGCCGTCCGCGAAAAACAAACGAGGGAACCTTGAGCGTCGTCCTCCTGCCGCCGCCGCCGCCGCCGCTTCGTTTCCTCCTCTTTGCCTCTGCCTGAGGGCACGTTTTGGCATCTGTTGAGGTGGGATCCCCGACCCCCCCCACCCCACCCCCACCCCGGGCTGCCTGCTGTGATTAACAACAGCAAGAAAGGAAAAAAACACAGAAGCGCCTTGACTTCTGTTGCTTGAGATGCTGGACAGAAAAAAAAATTACAGGTAATTGTAAGTTAAAGACAAATAAATGACGTGGGTCATTTTTTCAGCGCCCCCCCCCCCCCCACGGGGCACAAAAACGAGCATCGTGTCCTTTGGTCGCCTTTTACGCACTGCTTCTAGTTTTTACACCCATATAAAACTTTATATTGCCGCAATAACTCTTAGAAAATATGACACCGTCTTTCCAAAAAAAGAGTCGCTGGGGCACACCTAATTGCTTTTAGGTGGTGCTTGATGTCTTATTGATACTGGGAGCGACGGGAGTTTTTATTTTTACATCAACTTTAATAGACTTTTTAACGGTGGCGTCAAACTCTCGTGTGTGTTTCGGATAAATGCTTGTGTGGTAAAAAAAAAAACAAACCCCACTTGTTTAGATTTGTGTCTTAAAAGCGCCGGACCGGAATGTGTCTCTCGTCCTTCCTCGGAGCGACAGAACAGCAGAAAGCTCCGATATCGGAGCGTTTTGAAGTCCACGGGGACGGCCCGAAAGTTTTTCGGCCGCTCCGAACAGAAAGCCGTCCGTAATCCCCTTCCCAATATAAAGCAGCGTGCCCTCTGGTGTTGTGTGTCTGCCTCGCTATTAACACTGCCTTGTCCCCCCCCCCCCCCTCCCCGTGCTCTGCAGGGCGTCTGTGTTGTGAACAACTTCAAAGGTGTCCACAGCGCAGCGGCCAAACAGAAGACCGAGGACTACCGCGGTCTGCCTCTTATGACTTTCCCCCGCGTAGAGAGCCCGCTGGAGACCCTCAGCGCACAGGTAGCTAAAAACACTTAACCCGGAACACACCCCCCCCCCCCCAAAAAATCCTTAATCTCCATGATGCTCCATTATCTTTGTCCCATTAATTAGCAGAGCTCCCTCGAGGCTTTGAGCTTAAAACTAAAGTCCCCCCCCCCCCCCCCTTCTCTCCCCCCTTTGGACTCCGGGAGTTTGGTGTGCAGGAATGTGCTTTGTACTGGAAGTTGTTGTTAGCTGTAAGTTACTGTAAAGTACTTTTTTTCCCCCATGTTTGTGTCCTAAAGACAGAGCTTCAAGGTCAGCGATGTGTTGTTCACAATGTCTTCTGTCTTCTGGTTTCTCTCTCTCTCTCTCTCTCTCTCTCTCTCTCTCTCTCTCGCTTTGCTTTATTTCTTCTGCCTCTTGCTTCTCTCCTCCTTTCTCACTTGATTTGTCGTTCCTTCATTGATTCTTCTAACTATCCTCCTCGTTCTCACTGTTTCTTGCTCATAAAGCTATAACACCTGACAGGCATGACATCGGCACCACACCCTTCCCCTCCCAAACGCACACACGCACACGCCTCCACAGAGCACTTCTGGCACCACCTGACAATGACTCTCCTCTACCTTTTTTTTGTTATTTCCACGCCCCCCCCCTCCTCCTCCTCCTCCCCCCCTTTTTCCTCCCTCCCTTCTCCCGTCCTGTACTTCCTTCCTTTCCTTTCCTTGTCTCCTCTTCCTCCGCTAACCCCCGCCTTTCCTTTCCCTTCCCTTCCCTTCCCTAACACCCATTTTTTCAGAACCACTCGGCGTCGATGACGGAGGTCACATGACTAAGGGGGCAGCACCGGGTCACGTTTGCGTCTCCACAGCACTTCCAGACACAATGACGAGGGACGCATGCCACGTGGCGCCGACTGCTTGCGGAAAATTTCAAAATCTCCCACTCCTGACCTGTCTGTTTCAAACCACCCCGGGGGGGGGAACAAAATACTCCATGTTTGCAATGGTTTCTCCCTTGTAGTTGGGCGATGCTCAATTCCAACCACAGAGGCACACAGATTGCACCGGATGCAACACACAAACGCCACAAAGCCGACACAAGCACAGATAGTTGTTGTTGTTTTTTTCCCAGGTGATCTCGGAATCATTCGAAACATGGCACAGATTCCCCCGTCCCCCGTTCCCCCCCGTCCCCCCCTCCCGAGGTGTGCTGTTTGTAGTTAGAGGACGGTGTTTTGTACATTTTGTATGAGCGAGTGCTTGTAGCCAATCCCGACCATGTTCAGGCCCTGCACACTTCCTGGTTTGGTTTTTGTTTTGTTTTTTCTGGGCCGCCTCACTCTCTAGTCTCACTTCACCGCATCCCCGTCGGGGTGAGACGCCCTCGCCCGAAACCGCCGCATCTTCAACCCACTCTAGTCTGAAAAAAAAAAAGTTCAGCTAAGGATTGAAAAAAAAAAAATCGATCGATGTTGTCGTCCAGTGGTGTTTGTCATTTGTACAGGAAAAAAAGACAGAACCCCTTCTTTTTATTATCTCTCTCTGTACATTAATCGACCACGTCGGGTCATATTTTTTAAGGATTTTTGTTAATCTGTATGAATATTATGATCCATTTGGACCTGCTTGCCTGCTGTAAACCTGGATATGTTTTGGTATCAATTTAGGTGTTCTGGGGAACAAACTCCTCTCCTCCCCCCCACCACCTTCTCTCCCCTCCCTCCCCCCTCTTCTGGAGGCAAGAAAAAAAAAAAAAAAGGTGAAGGAAGAGTCACGGGGACGTCCTCTGAGTCAGAAAATGGGGTTTTGGCGCCTGCGGTGCCACGTTATCAGCCGCTATATATGAAAATGTGATTGGCTGAAATGTTCACTGTGAGTGTGTTTCACCCCAATTTTCTGATTGGCTGTGATGTCGGCGGGAGTATCTCCCCACCGAGGGGTCCGGCCGGCGCCAGATAAAGTTGGGAGATCTCCCCGGTTTTTGGCTTTCTCAATTAAATGGAAACGGAAACTGCGGCGGGAAGAAATCTGAGCACAAAACAACAAAAACGGAGAGATAGGGAAACGGTCTTTGGAGTCGTTTCCTGGAGTCCCGGCTGGTCGAGAAAAGTCCAATGACTCCTGCTTCTCTTTTTCCCTCCTGGACAACCCCCCCCCCCCCTCCGTCTCCCTCCCCCTTTCTCCCCCTCAAACCCACCAGTGGATTGTGATGCAATGTTGTGACTCCATTTCCTATTGGAAGATACGCCCAGCATGAAGAGAGAAGTCAAGATGTTTTATAGATATTACTCATTATCATTGTGATTATAACTGTCTTTTACTTTCAGAACAAAAAAAAAAGCGTTTCATTTGAAATGCTTCATATATTTTTTTTTTCTCGGTTTGTTCACAAATTAAATAGTAAGTAGCAACAAAACAAACTGTGTCGGCTGCTCTTTTTTGCCTACTGCGTCCTGTGTACTTTGGTACTTGGAAAATGTGCGACGATCTATCTTGAGAGTCGGCGTTCGCGTGTTCGGGAGCCTGCAAACTTGTCTGTCCTTGTTTGTTTGAATCTCTGGAAGTTTTTTTTTTCCCCCCTTTTGCTTAATTCATTTCTCTCTCTCTCTCTGTGAGCCGAGCGTTGCCGACTCGCTTCTGCTGCATACTGATCTGCCTGTCTGTGCCGGCTCATCTGCAGCCTGGAGGTACGGCAACATTATCCTTCGATTCAGCAAACTTTTCCCCCTCAAAGAGGAGGTGATGTCGAGGTTTTGATGCGACTAATAGAGACGTATCGATCTGAGGGACGCAGATCGTTAGATATGCCGCTCAGGCAGTGAAATGTTGTCATGTGCTGAACTGTGTACAGGCTGGAACCGTCGCTGACCTTTTGGCCCCTCAAACATCCACAAGCATTCAAGGAGACTCCACAAAGACGGGCTGAAATGCGGGAGCCTTTCCTTGGGGAGTGCCCACCGACCGCTAAACCACTCGGGAGTGCACGCGTGTCAAATCTAATGTAGTTCCCTTGAAGTGTTTCAGTGTTCTGCATTCATGAATTCCAAAAAAAGTTAAAACAAAAATCGATTCCACTCAGGTCTCCGTTTCTCTCTCGAAATATTCCAAATAGTCCTTAAAATAAGCAGAAAAATACTTGTTTACATGATTGTGTTCCTCACTAATGTTTCATTCCTCTGTTTTTGTTTTGTTTTCCAGTGTATCGTTGGTGTTTTTACAGCTGTGACGAGCCATAGCTGGAAAACGCGACTCGACTCTGAAATGGCACCAAAAAAATCCAGCGCTTTTTAATAATGCACCTGCTGAACGACGAACAAAAACAAGATGTTGTTTGGAACTTGTTCCCCGCAAAGTCGATATGATAATGACTGAGTCGCTGCTGCTGCTGCTGCTGCTGCTGCTGCTGCTGCGGCTGCGACTCTCTTGAGAGGCCGTCGCCCCTCTCGCTGCGTCCCACCTTCCTGGCCCCGCACGTGCCGCCCAGACGTGCCAGCACAGATATACTGAGACCAGCTTCTTATTTAGCCGCTGCGTTGATTCATCCTGCATCGACTTCACTGATGTTTACGTCGCCGCTAAGCGAGGCGTGCGCGCCAGCGGAGACACAAAGGGAGCTGACGGCTCAGCCAGTGCACTCGCTCTTTTGCTCTGTCAGGTATTCATTTCAGCTGTGACAGCCTGCGCTTACCCTGCAGACACACTCGCTAAATAGATAGAGGGAGGAGGGGGAAGGGGGGGGGGGTGTTTGTGTGTGTGCGAGTGTGTGCGCGGCAGTATTTGACCACGCCGCGCGCTCATAAAATGTCATCGTTGGCTGTTCCGAGTACGCCCCCCCCCACCCTGTCCAAATTGCTGTCCCCCAGCAGTAGGAGTGAAGAATAGCACAACAAGCAAGCATCAATTGAAGGTTGGGAGCAAAGCTCTGAGTGGTTTGCTTATTCATATAGCTGCAGGCTGTTTCATAATGGAACCTATTAAGATGGGTGGACGTAAGTAACGGCAGGTGAATCTCAGTGGCCGAGCTGGAGGAAAAAAAAACCCCAACCAACAAACGAGCCGTGAACGCAGATTGATCGGTGCGCCCCGGATGTCAGTCGGCTGCTCTCTCGGCCTGATTGAGTCTGCTTTGTCTCCCTTCGCCAGAGCTGTGAACTTGTTAGTGATCTGTGACAGGAAATCCCTTTAAATCCTGTTAAAATTGCCCAGCCTCCAGTCTTCACTGAAGTCACTTGGAAGGAAGCTCATTTTGTTGATAGAAACAAATGGCGTTGAGGTTTTGGTCAAAGAGCCCGAGCGGTGAGAGGAGGTGTCGCGGGGGGGGGGCTGTCACTGTCAAGTAAGGGCTGTAATTAAAAGCTGAGAGGAGCTTCAGGCACGCGAGGCTCTCGCAGGGCAAAAAGGCAAGAAATGTAAACAAAGTGCAAAAAAAAGAGGTACATTTTTAATCACCCAACAAATTCGAACTGAAAAAAGATGCAAGAAAACAGGTCTCATCACAGAGGAGCTGTTTCAGTGTTTGGTTTTATATGTTTCACACCAAATGACCCTTTTCTTCGAGTGCCCACTCAGCTCGGCTCCACTCGACACAGCTTGAGCGCCGATTCATTGACATCACTTCCTGGCCAGTCGGAGTCCAACGATCCATTGACCTCGTGTTTTTCTGCTCGACTGTGCTTGCCTGGAAATGTGGCCAAGCAGGACAAAAAAACTGCTCAGGTGTCGAGCTGAGTAGGTACTGAGGCAAAAGAGTCATTGCGTAACGTGTCAGAGTGAGACTAATGCTCCACGTTCACTTTGAGGGTCTTTCCTGTGTTGGTTGTCTCAGCACCAGTAAGTCCGGGCAGAAATGAGTTGGCTTTTGGGTCCCTGGCGTAAACTTTCCCAGACTGATTACCATTTCACGCATTACTTGTTCGGCCTGCTTGTTGTCGTGGGGGGGGGGGGGGGACGAAAGGCGAGACCATTACTCAAACTCTGACAGGTTAAACGATGACTTTCTTTAAGGAACCCGGAGTGCGACAGTGACGTGAAGGACAACATGATACAGTGACTCATAAGATTGCACAGCTGTGTATTGTCCTATAACTCACCACAGGATGACAGCCAGGTGTTCTGTTTGGATGCAAAGGTGTCTTGCGAAAGCTTTATATCTTCTTCTTCTTCTTCTTCTTTCTGTTTTTTTTTTTTTTTAACAACAGCCCCAACAGCCGAAACCCAGAGTGAAAGCGTTCCCAAAAGCTGGGAACACGGGGGAACCCTTCAAAGTATCACCAGCGGTTGTGGAGGGGGGGGGGGGATCGCGAGGTTGAAAGATACAAGGTTTTTCGCAAGACACAAGGACACGAAGACTTAACTGGCTGGGTTCAACCTCGGGTCGCTTCACACTCGCAACGAGTCTCGACAGACTCAGGTAATTTAGTCCAGTAAGCTTAAATACCGAAGAGTCCTGGTGTCGATGATCAAGCTTATCATCGTGGCAAGCAAATCTGTACCCTTGAAGAGACGAGGCTTAGAGGGAAGCCACGAGATGGGCGAAAGGAGGCGGTAAGCACAAACGGGATGGAAAAAGAAGGGGAAATAAATGGAAGGATCAAAAGTGAGGTGGGAAAAAAAGAGGTAGGAAAAAAAAAAACGTCAGGAGTGAGGTGGCGACGGGGAACGTGGGGTTGCGGAGCTCTCCAGCGACTTCACAAGCTAGCGAGGGTCCCGGGACCGATTTGGTTGAGAGCTCGGGTTCACCCGTATCCGGCAACTCTTCTTCACAGCGTCCCCCCCCCCAAGAGAACGTTCCACGCCAGTGAGCCCCGAGTCTGAGGGAGAATCCTGCAACCAGAACTCTGCGAGGGCTCCGACTCCAGAACTCGGACAAAGATCCTTTTTTTTCTCCCCCCCCCTCCAGGACCCGGAGGAGGTTTTGGAAACGAGCTCCACGTCTTAGGAGGTTTCTCTGAACATGACAGCGCAGACGGACTTCAGAACTCTGGGAGTGTGTTCGTGTGTTGGTTAGTCTGCTGGTGGGCCTGCGTGTACTGGTTGGACTGGTGCGTGGCGGGGGGGGGCTGCCCGGGCGCAGTCTGGTTGGCCTGCTGGTTTTCTGATTGACACTGTTCGAGCTCTCGCTTCCTCCTCATGGCCGACTGCAGCTGCTGCTTGATGGCGAGGATTTGACCCTCCAGTTCTGACAGTTCCTGAACCAGCGTTTTCTGGCCGCCGCCGCCCAAGCCCGGCCCGCAGTCGCCCGCACCCAGGCCCCGGCACTGCGACATGCTCTGTCCGGACCCCCCCTGCCCACCCGGGGCGAGTCCCTGTCCCAGCGCACGGCCGAGGAGGTCGGAGCGCCCGTTGGAAGTGGTAACTATGGGCAGATGCTTCTCCAACATGGGGAGAGAGTAAGGATGCGGGAGGGGGGAGGGGGGCGGCGGCGGCGGGAGGTCCTGGGAGGACGGACGCTCCAGGTCGTTCTGCATCTCCTGCGGCACCACCCGCCGCCTGTTGCAGTGGGACGACTCCGCGGGGTTCCAGGAGGCTGACTGGTTGTTTCCCTCGTTGCACCTGGAGATGAAACGAGTACAGAGTCACACGATACGAGACGAAGTCGCCCTCCAGAACTCTTCCTGCAAAGACTCAAAACAGCTGAACTGAAAAAAATAATGAAGCAGACTGTAAAGCTTTGAGAAAAACTCATAAGACAGATCCAACAAATAGCACTTGAGTAGACGTCGGGCAAAATGTACCCGAAATCTCTGAAAAATTGCAATTCAAATTGACTCAGAAAGAGATAACATCAATGTGATGAGTAAATTATTGAATTTTCTTTGTTGATGCTTGTGAGAAGATTCGTGAAAAAGTGACATGTTTCATTCCAGCTTTGCGTATTTCTTTTGTATCCTTGTACACCCGAAAATAACCCACATTTTTAATCATTTGTTCAGACAAAGCCAGTGTTGTTGAGTTCCTTCTTCATAACTAGATACAGAAACTATCAAACCTTACAAAACAATCAAGACGCCTCTAGAAAATGTACAAAAACCTTCAGAAAAGGCTTCTCTCCAGGGTTCGTCAGTTAAGTTGATATGGCAGAAAGTGCAATGTGGAATTGTCCAAACTTTAATGGTTACGCCACCAAAACTGAAGGTGAAAGACAAAAAAAAGGAAGACCTTGTGAGTCGGAGCCCACCGTAAAAAATCAAGTCCCACTTCCAATTAAATCCTCCAGGCACTCCAGCACTGAACCATGTGACCTTTGTCCCATCCAGCCAGGAAGTCCTCCGCTCACCTTTAAGCTAATGAGCGTAAGCGGTGGAAACATGGATTTCATGCCCCCCCCCTTTTTTTTTCTGTCAGTACATCAACAATGTCACATCCATTTCAGGCTCAAATGACAAACCCTCTGCGACGGATCCGCAGAGTCGCCCCTCGATCGGGGCCGTTTCGCGACCCCCGTCCGGCTTATCTTGCGACCGGTTCGCCTCTCGTCGTCAGGCTGCGCATAATTCAGACGCCACAGAGGAGAAGTAGGAATTCAGAGCTGCTTGGCTGATTCTTTTGAGGAACAGCCGGTCACGGTTCCCCCCACGGTGACATGTCGGTTTTCTTTGATTGCACAGACCCCGAACCCCCCCCCCCCACCTGAGCCAAAGCAGCCCCTGTACTGTCTCCTCATCCTGTGTACACAGCATCGGCTCGAACAAGGAAGAAAGAAGCAGCGTCTGAGCTTTAAAACATGGATGGAACTCAGCAAAGCTGCTGTCATCACATGTTTGGAGCACAAGTGAGTCTGGGCCACTTCACGAAACCATGAAACTGTTTTGTTAATGGCAGCTGTGACCTTTGTCCCATTAAGTGACGCTCAACAGTTCTGCACATGGCAGCCGTGTTCTTCACCGACTCTCACGTCTCGCAAGAATTCGAAGCTTTCAGCTGATCTGACTTTGAAATCAACTAAATTTGGTGACTTCTAAAAATCTCTTCGAACAGTTGTACAAGGTGAGCGAGGACCACAAGAAGCTGGAGACTCGTCATGTGAAGTGAAGCCTGTAACGGAGGAGCTCTCCGAATCAAAGGTACGTTTTCTTTTCTTTCTTTTTTTTTTTTTTTTCACTGGCGATAAAGAAAAAGAAATGACAAGACGTCTCCTAACGAGATTCTCCCGACATCAAAAGAGGGCTTTAAGCGTCAGGATGACACATCAGAATATGGGAACATAAAAAGAGTTTAAAGGAGATCCGCGCACCTCCTGACAAGGCGGGCACCTGCGCTTGCATCATGGCCGCAGTGGAACGGGGAAGACTTTGAAATGTGGTTAGCGTTATCTGATCTGTGGAGCCTGAAGTCGCAAGATAATCACTCCAGTTGCAGCGCCCGTGCGCGGGGCTGACTCAGACTGACTCAGGTGCTTTAAGCGGGACTGCGCTCCGTGACAGGACCGAGGCGATCCCGCCGTTTTGGTGTGGCAGCACCGGGACTGGAAAACAATTGCCGGCTGTGATTTTTGTCCCGGTATGGGTGGAAAAGACGGTGTTTTTAAAGAGCTTTGAAGTGATCGCCACCTTTTCTCAGCATCTGATGACTCTTCTGAAGTGTTTTACAAATAGAGAGGCTTCTTCTCTTTAGCTGTTCTGCAGGAAACGATTTCACCTGGAGCAAAGCAGCAACTCCAGGAAAAAGTCCAAATGTAGGACATATAACATTATTATGTTGTACATTTTTTTGGACTTATTCGGTTTATGCTGGGATACAAATCGTGTTGTATTTCGGGGAGAGTAATTGCAGCTCATTGATCCACAGGAAATAATGATGTCAAGGTCAGAAAGAGCACCATGATGTTGGCTTGTTTAAGCTTAAAAAAAAGCGTACGCACCAATCTAAATCATTATTTTGTCCTCCGATGTTGCCGTGTCCTTCACGCCATTGTAGTTTGCGATGTGTTTTTTTTTGTCACTTCACTCGATAAAGTATCGGATGCGTTGTTGTTCCGTGTGAACTGCAGAAAAAAACCTCATTACTGTGTTCGTCTCAGTGACATCAGGAGATTCCTGGAAAACAAACACGCCTCTTTGAGTCTGTGTGCGGACGGATTCTGTACACACAGCTGCGGATCAGTCCGTGTTGTTTCCTCATCAGAGGTAATTTGTTTCCTGCTGCAGGTTAGAAACCTCTGCTCCCCTTTTTTTGTCAGGAGGAAAACGATCCCGCCTCACCTCACAAATAACAGCTGTCAGATCCCTCCTCATCATTTTCCGGGGAACAGAAACCTCCCCGTTCGCTTGTCGGGGTCGCCAGATTGCTCCTGTTAAGTTGTGCCAAATCTTTGTATTGATTTTGATAACAAATGACAAATGTCCTTGCAGATCCTCACATAATATCACCGAAACGACTCTGTCAACAAGTTTTTACGAACCCAGCTGTCGGCACGGATGTTGATACCAGCGGTCAACAAGGCAGGGACACGGGACAGCAAGTCCTTAGAAACTAATGACACTTGTTCAGGTGTCAAAGGGCAAGATGCTGGACTCTGACGCTGAAGCTAAACTTGCAAAAAGAAACAATGCTGAAACTTCAAGCACCCTGTGAGCGCAAACCTCCGTCTAGATGCCTGTTCACCTTTTGCTGCTTGAACTTCTGCACACCGAGCTCTCTTAAAGGGCCACATACTCTTGGAACGAGCCATGGAAAGACAAGAAGACGCAACAGCCCCCTTTGTAATTGTCATTACGAGCAGAAGAAAACCAGCATTTTTCTCCCATGTGCTGGAATCAGACCGAGGTTCAATAACTGCTGCTAATATTGATCGAAGCGACGTGACGGATCATCGTCTTCTGCCCTGCGCGTCCGTCTCTCGCGGACCATCCTGACCATAAGACTGGGCTTCATGCTCAATCACACGATCTTAATTGGCCGTATTAGAGTTTTTTCCGAGTGTTACAGACAGCGCTCCTAATTCTTACAGACAGACACTTCTCTCATGCCTTTGGCTTCTTCTTTTTTTTTTTTTTTATCATCCATGTTAATACAGTTAAGTGATCTAAGTACACCGTGGCTGCCTCCTAAGTAGTGGATGGAGCCCATCTAATTTCCACCCATGAGCTCTGTTTGGTCACACAATGCTTTCAAGGAGCTCATATTACAGGCGGAGTAAATGGACCACAGTGGGAGGATTGATATTGATGCTTATTGGCACACTTTCCTGTGCAAGCCTGAGCAGAGGATCCCTGTTTATTGGAACGAGCAAAGTTCCCGCAGCACGCCGACAATAAGACGGTAATAATTTGTGACTCTTCGGCAGCGTGCGCGGGCACGGCGCAGAAGAGCTTGATTGAATGAGCGTAATTATACCAGAGGAGGCAATCTATCCTCATTACCCAAGGCATCCCTCACCCGGACGCACGTTTGCGTAATCCCCCTACTCCAAGTGCTTCACCTGAAGAGAGCAAAGAATGATGGGAAATAGGGAGTGCGGCACGCTGTTTGTTCAGCGAAAAAAGCTCGGGGTTCGTTCCGAGTCTCCTTTTAAGCAGTAGAAACGGACGGATGTGAACAAGGAAAGGGACGCGCGCACACTCTGGCGTGACGAGAACGCTTTACGTAAGTCATCCGGACAAAGAGCCCCCTCGTAACTTTCCAAGCTCCCGCGATAAACCGAATCTCCCGCTCCCACCCGCTGCGCTCGACAAATGCCGCGTGACGTCGGCCGCGGATTATTTCCTCAATTTCCCCTCGCTGATAATTGGCTTCCGTCAGGCCGACCGCTCTCTTCGGTTCCTGATTAAAAAAAAAAGACGAGTCTCCTAAGTGCCGCGCGGACGGTAATTGATGTCACTTTTTCGCAACCCCGATCATTTGACCAATGGGCCGTTTGGGTTTTTGGGGGAAAATTGGCTTCCAGCCGGAACGGCTTCGGAAATGTCACACCGCGCGGGCCCCCGACGCCATCCGTAACCACACTCGCGAATTCAGCACGACTCGCGTCTTAAGTAGCGGCAGCACCTTGTGACGTCGGTGTGTGAAGGTGATCTCCCTTCCCATCATTCCCCCTTGTGATTGTCCCTCATGGTGATGTTCGCCACTCGAACACAGCGCAGTTGCGCAACGGCGATTCGGCGGCGTGTCGCGTTCGCTGATTTAGGTGGCCAGAAAAGTGACTGACGCAGGCTGAATTGTGTCGAATTTTTTTGGGGAAAAAAAGCACCTTTCGTTCCGATGATGTTAACGTTGATTTCCCCGTTTGCCAGCTTGCCGAAATCTTCTAATACGTGGCTAATGTCGAGGTTTTTCCACACCGTATGCCGCCCTGGCTCGTCTCGAATCGATCACTACCTCGTGAAAGGTGCGAGGAGGAGGACAGAGTCCTGTGTGAAAGCGGCTCACGGTCCGTCCATGTCGAGCGCGAGCCGCTCCGACTGCGTTCCTCGAAGCGTCTTAAACTGCGGAGCAAAGCTGTTGCCAGTGTGTCTTTGCACGACAAAAGTTCTAATGAGCCCCCGTCTCAAGTCGGGCGAACCGACGCGTGGCCCCGAATTACAACAAATCGGAGCTCAGTTCACTTTCAGTTCAGTCACTGAGGGAGGGGATTTTCCCTCAACTCTTAATCCTAAAAAGAGAAACATCACACGTTCAATGATTAACAGCGAGACACTTGTCTGCGGGACGCATTCATTTGAGCTGAAGCTCCACTTAAGCATGGCTTTTTTCAAGGGGGGGGGGGCACGATACCTCTTATCGGGCTTGGTAACAGTCGGGAGTTTGTCATCATTGAAGACGGAGTTGAGGGCTCGGTGTAATCTCTGGAAAACAAGCCACACAAAGGCAGCTGCTGGTTACATGCTTGTTATTCCGTACGAGTGTAAAATTCAACCCGAGACATCTTTGATACATTTCAACCTCCAAACTTTTGCCCCTTCCTGAAATCGCACCATTTGAAAGTGGAGATCGAGTTGAAAAAGTGACTCTGAAATGAGATTCAAATATTCTTTAGCTTGGGGAATAAAAAACAACTTCCTCTCCTTAAACAACAAGAAATTCCCAGTTGTACGGACAACTGGAATGCACCAAAATGTTTGACACAACAAATAGTTTTCTTTCTCCCTTCTAGATTTAATGACGTTTGCTTTTACTGTGGTGAATTCTCGAGTAGTCGGTGGTGTCATGTTTCGAAGTGCAGTTCGCCGACTGTGGCGTGCTGTGTGAGTCCGCTCGCTACCTGACTCGTGTGCAGCCAGTATTTGAAGCGTGGCTCCTTGACCCTCGGGATCACCAGCTTGTACACGATGTGTTCTGCGATTGTGGTCAGCAGAGATAAGGCCACGCCCACGCACAGCATCACAAAGAGCCCCGAGAAATGCTTTATGCCCATCTGCAGCGTCTGGACAGGGAGAGAAAGAGAGACGGTCAGTGAGTGTGGGAATAAAGTGGAGGTTGGAGGGATCAACGAAAAGAAAGGAAGAGACACAAAGAGTGAAGAAATAAGAGATGCAAAATAATCTAATGGGAGAGTAGCTGCCCAAAAATGGGCCCATTAGGTCCCGCTCATTGTGTCGCATTATTAAAACAGGCACTTTAAAAGTCAATTATGCTCACAATTACACTTGGAAATAAATGGGACGCATGTGCAGCCTTCATGATGCAATTATGTGTGTCATATTTTCAGTTTATCGTGCACAACCGCGCAAGACTGCCGAGTTTAGTTTGGTTTCGTGTTGACATTAAAGTTGAAAGTGGATAATTAATTGCGTCAAAACACATCCGAGCATTATCTTCGATTGCACTTGTTGAGCTCCAGAATCCTCAGCCGAACTGATCCTCAACTAACTCTCATCAGATGAAGAGCAATTTGAAAATGTCAAGTGATGAGTGACAACAGTGTCCAAACTCAATGATTTTCACCGCACACAGTCAATTCCACTAAATGCTGTGATGCTCGTGTCCATTACTGCTCTCGGCTTTGTCGCTCAGTGAAAGGAAGGGAGGCCTTTTCAGAGTTTTCCTCCCTCTGGGAGATCGCACTCCTCGCACAGAGTGTGATTCCCTCGCTCACATCTTAATTTGCACTTATTCGGCTCTGAACGCGTCGGCAGGAAAAAAAAAAAAAAAACGCTCTCCGAATCGGATCATGATTCTGCAAGAGTGGCAATCTACAAGTGTGATATGACGCCGTTCCTAAACGACCACTTGTTGGGCTCGCTTGCAGATGTTGCCTATTTTCCCTCTCTCTCTCTCTCTCTTTTTTGTTTTACTGCTGAGTCCAGGACAGTTCGTGATGCAGGACCAGCTGCAGTGATTGCATTATAAAGTCATGCCGCAAAAGAATACATGATGGATTAAATCCACCATTGCGGCGTTTTTGGCTCTGGCCGGCGGGTCGCGAGGAAACTTTAGGGGCGGTGGGATTTCGGGAGTGTAGTGTAGTTGCGATGTGCAGTTTATTGTTTAAATTTTGTAGATCTTTATTGAGCCAGTGGGGGGAAAAAAAGCCTCCCAAAAACTCCAGGAGCATTATCCCGTTACAGTCCAGCTTACGGAAGATACATGACAGTAATCTAATCTAACACTGCAGCTCTCGCACTCGTGCATAACAAGCAGCCTGTGCGCGTGAGCCCGCGCCAGCGCTCCTTCACAGTCGGGACTTTACCTTAATTCAGGCATGTGAAACGCATGGGAACACACATATTCCATTGACACCATTAGGAATCATTTCTCCTCAGCGCTTTGAAGTGCAGAAATCTGCAGCAAAAAAAGCTCGGAATGGCCATAATGAGGGCACTTTGCGCTGGTAATCTCCGTCCCTTTTTCGTTCCAATTTATTTTGCCACTGATGTTGACCCGGTTAGCGTTGGCTAATTGAATACAAAGTCATTTATTGGTATTGATTTTATCACGTTCAATGGGATCAACTTCTTTGGGGAGAGCTGGCCGAGAGCCAGGGCGCTTGGCAGCCTCGCTGAAACCAATCCATCAGATTTTTTGTCATCTTTTTCTGAATCCCCGGGCTCACTGCTGCTGCTGCCGCTGCCGCCGCCGCCGCCGCTGCTGGTGTAACAGTCATTCATCGGAATAAAAGATTGCTTAAAAAATGCTGAGCAGCACAGAACTGAGTCAGCCTCATAGGTAATTCATAATGTTCCTACCACACCGGTTTCCTGCTGATGTTGTCGCCGTCTTAAGTTAGACGCCGGTTTCACCGGGTGTCCCCACAAAACGTGAAGTTTTGACATCGATTCAGCCCGAATGAGGTGAACTTAATGGCGAAATTATGTTTTTTTTAGATGAGGGCGAGAAGAGCTTTTGTGTATGTGTTTTGTTTCAGACCACAAAACTGTGGAACCCCCTTCGGGGTGTGCCAGACATGTCAGGGGGTGCTTGAGGCTGTATAAACTGAACATATAATACCAACGAATGAGGAATCGGGAAAATTGCCGATTGCATTTATTCTGAAGGTTCCTGCTTCCGTCATGGTGATGAAGGAGTGTGTTTTCTCTCGTGTTCGGCTGAGTTTTGACAAGGCAAAGATTACAGAGGGGGGTCCACGGCCTTTTACTGTGAAAGTCCGCAGGAAGCCCAGCCTGATTTTGATTGGTTCCTCTCCATCCCATCCCTCCAGCAGAACGGACGCTGCCAGGGAGTGAACGCGGCCTCCGCACTCCATCCCGCGAACCCGAAACAAAAGTGCTAATGTGGCCACCGATCAAAAAAGTACAGTTCGTGTTACTCGATCCATCTCCGACGGAGGCGCTCGGAGAGAGCGGGAGGGAAGTCCTAAAGAGTTCTGTCATGCCAAGCGAATTCATCACAGGCCCTGAAATTATTAGTCTTGTATCTTAATTAAAATAAAGAAGCTCCCGACGTTATTTCATGTCAATTCAGGACAGCGTGCGCTTTTAAAGAGCGCTGGAGATTTAGAGCGATGGATCCGAGCCACTGTCTGAAGCAGTTTTGCGAAAACCAGCCAGAGATGTTGGAGCCGATGGCACGGAAAACTTTGTCCGGAGTAACTCGATCGTGTACGGATTAGGAGAGCGAGAAAAGACAGATATTTTTCGATAGTTATGGTAAAAAATTTCAAATTTTCTGTGAGCTTCAACCAGCACAACGTAGTGCACATGTTTCTCTGTTATTCTTAGCGATCCAACAACATCTGTGTGCCTCATCGTGCTTATTTGAGGCCCTTTAAAGAGACTGAATTCTCAAACTAGTGTAATGACACAATAAAGTAGTGACTCATGTCACCACCTCCCCAATAACCTTATCTGGAATTTGGGGAACCAAAAGGAGTCTCGGTGCTCATCACGTCGTGGCTCCCTGGATGATGTTTCCTCCCGAAACGGCGGGCAGAGCGAGGCATGATGCTGCAAAATGAAATGTACCTGGAGC
>JASSRZ010000083.1:4192633-4209183 GCA_032164315.1 Malacoctenus gilli
TGTGTGTGTGTGTGTGTGTGTGTGTGTGTGTGTGTGTGTGTGTGTGTGTGTGTGTGTGTGTGTGTGTGTGTCTGGGGTTGCTGTTGGGTGTGTGTGTGACAGCCACAGACAGGCCACGGTCCAGCGATCACGCCCTCTCACTCACTGAGCCATGCTACTGTCTGTCTGAGGGTGTCAGATAGCCGTGCACACGCACACACTCGCGCTGACACACACACACACACACACACACACACACACACACACACAGAGTCACAGGAAGAAGGGTGCACCCTTCCATCGGACCCGATGCGTTTGGAAGTGAAACAGAACCCGGGAATCGGCTCGGCGCGCCTCTCCGCCGTGCCCTCAGGTGGTAATGATGTAACTGATGTGACCTTTTCCCAAAAGGGCCCCATCGTGTCACCTTGCTCGCTGGGACGACTTTCACTTCGCACCACCTTGTCGACCTTTCCGCCTCTTTACCGGGCTTTGAGCTGACCTGACAGCTCAACCAGTCGGCCTGAAGGTCAGTGTCTTCGGTGTTGCTTGTAGACGTTGTTGAACCACCCGGGGAGTGTGTCGTTCTCTCCCGTCCGCTCACAGCGGAAGCGACACGCTCCCGCGGACTTCCGACAGTGCGGAAAGTGCCGCGTGTTCACCGTGAAAAACGTCACGTTTTGGGAAAAGGTCACATCATCCGGACGCACACATGCTAAGTCGAGACTTTTGAGCGCTGAACCGCGTCTTCGTTCGTCCTCGAACTGGGAACAGACAGGAAGAGGCAAGTACAAAACCCAGCCAGACTGCCGCTACTTTAATCAGCTCGTCAGAACGCGGCGGAGTCTCCGCACATCTGTCTGATCCAGATTGGTCTCGCACATCGACGACAGTCCTCAGCCTGGCTCGCCTCAGCTGTTGCGACGTACCCCGCGACGCAGCCGGCCCCTTTACATGCGATGCCTGTAAAAACGCAGCGCGCTGGTTGCTGGGCTGGGCTGAAAGCCATCCAATGCATGGGGGAACATTGCACTGGCACTTTTACCAGCTCAGAACTCACCAACAGTTAATAAAATCTATAAAGGAGCCAAAGCTGCAGCGAGAATCCCCCCGTCGTGTAAATCAAAGCCTGTCGCGCCCTGTGTTTGTTCTCGCTGTGTTCCGGTTTATGAAACTGCATCGGAGTTGAGTTGAAAGCCGACCAAGAGCGGCTTTTGTCTCCCACCGCAAAATGGATAGAATAAAAAAAAATGTGATTTAAGAAAGAAATAAGACTATAAAATAGTTGGTTCCCAGTGTCTGTTTTGAATCCGTGAGTTGAACGTTGGCCGGGTCTTGGTTTTAAATTCATGTGCTGCGATTTGCCTCCTCGGAGTTTATTCATAAACTTGTCACAGAGACAAAACTTGGCTGTCAAACAGGTCCGTCCCTCTTTGTATGAATAGTTGGAAATTGCTTCGGAGGAGCTTGAATGACAAAACACTTTTGTCCGGCATACTGATGACTCGTCCAAGGGCGGGGAGCCAGTTGATGTATATCCGCTCGCTGCAGGGTCACCGGGCGTCCGTTGCTCCGAAACGGAAGCGCGAGTCTCACTTTTTATACAATGTGACATGATTCATTTCCACCTCGCAAAATGGTAAAATGATGGCATTCGAAGCCGAGGAGTCTTGAAGGTATTTTAGGCCGGGGAGTGACGCGCGGATGAATCACATCTTTTACGCAGCGACGCTAACTCAATGTCATGCCCGCCTTGTGTTCTCGCCTCATGCATCACCTAAACAAGATCTGAACATAATATAGGGGGGGGGGGGTAGAACCTCAAAGTCTCCGTTCAGTTTCCTGAGCGAGCAGAAGGGGGTAAAAAAAAGGGGGGAGGGGGGGACGGGAGTGCACTTTAATCATCATCTTTATATTACTCGCCAAAATACTCATCAACATCATTGCGGCGTTGTTTTGGAGTTCGTCTCGAAACGTCCCTAAAAATGCAGAAACAAGCTTGCGAGAACGCGGCCGCCTTTTAGGCGCCATTAGAGCGTCTGCCGAGATCAGTCCTCCCTGTTCCGCCAGTCGCAGCCCAAAGCAAACAGAAGGTGTTGCACTTAGTCCGGTTCAGGGAACATAAGCCCTCCGAGGGGGACGTTCGTCATCGAGTATTTTTCCACCTTTTTGCGGGTTATCAGGCTGGCACATCAGGGTACGATCCTTTATGTTTGATGGGCATGCATCGCTTTGAAAGGATCCTTATCATGAGGGATTGTCTCTGGTGGGGTTAAAAAAAAAACCTGAACGAAATAGCCAGGTGAAATGTGCCCCCGCAGGCATCTTATCTGCCCGGACAGGAGTTATACCCCCTAAAGTTTATCAGTGTTTTTATATCTCAAAAGGTTGCATATCGGGTGTCGACGGGGAAGAAAAAAAAAAAAAACGAGGATTTGGGCTCCTGCTTCGTTCCCGCCTCCATCTAACCCCGTCTCCTCTGCTCTCTCCCCCCCCTCTGCCGTCCGATCCTTTGCCAGGAGTCGAATTATGTGGCGCACGCATCACACGTAGGTGAGGATTTGATGTCTGCAGACGGCATCCAAACCCCAGATTTATTTCAAGTTGAACGGTTTAGTCATAGAGCAATCGTCATCGCGCGAGCGCCGCGCTCGAAACGCGCACGCCGCTTGTGCGGTGAGGAAAAGGTTCCGTTTTTGAGGCCCCGAATTCAAAAAATTAAAGATGACACTCGATAATCCAATTAATCACTATGAAATGAAGGCAGTATGTCACTTTTCTGCCTGCTAAATCTGTCCTCCAACCCGCTGCTTTTGCAATCATGGCTTAGCAACTGTAATTAGCCGAGGCAGCGCTGATGAGCCGTGCCAGAGGTGTCGCACATCTGGGCAATGCCGGGTCCACTCTGGCAACATTTATGACCAAGTATGACCTGAGAGGGGGGGGAGCAGAGCACGATTCACCCCCGATACTCACAAATATGCAGCTGCAAGTCGTATTACCTAAAGTAATACCGTCTTGAAAGCTGGCTACTTTACCGATAGCCAAACCACATCGCATACGAGGATTTAAAGTCCAGAAAGAGTGTTGATTTGACTCATTTTCTCGAGTTATCCACCCGTTTTTAACCTACTTCTCTTCAAAACTATTCATACTTACTGACATTTCAATAACTGTAGCTTGTCAGTAAGAATAAACTTGCACTGTATGTGTTTAGTTGAACTTGACAGCCCTGAACCATATAGAGAGGTTTACCTGTCCTGCGGTGACCTTACGACCAAATCTGTCCGTCCCCATGCTGCAGTCCTGGAAGCGACTGTAACTGTAGGGTAACATTATTGATTTGGTCATGCTCTCTTTGAGTCGGGGATGTTTGCGCGCGCTCTTGGTGTCCGCGGAACAGGCCGTCCTCTTTTTCACGCGGCCCAAACTCTCATCCAGGCACTAGAGGCGCGTTGTGAACCCTGGCGATCGAGATATCGCAACAGGACGAGCGAAAGGGGGGGGTGTTATGGGCTGTGTTGCCCGAAAGCAGCCGGACAATCTATATTTCAAGGGAGGAGGGATGTAGCGGATGGATGATATACTCGGCTTTCATCCAAGGCGGCGCGGCGGCCGGTCAAGTCAGCACGTAAATGCCAGCATGGTGAGCGGCTGCTGGATTAAGGAGAAATCTCAATATTACAGGATAAAAAGGTTTGACACGTTGTAGTTTCTCCACAAAAACGGCTCCAAAGAGCCAAACCGACGCTCCGAAAATGAGGGTCGCTCTCTTCTCGCCGAAAGCTCGCTCGGCAAGCGACGTGGTTACAAACAAACACACCGGCCGCTGGCCTATAATAAAAACACTACTTTTGTCAGCCGCTGTAATAAATTCGCCGCTGCCTGGATAATTATAACCGATGTGGAGTGGTAACTCTGTCCCTGTTATTATTCTAAAATGTGACAAACGCGGCTTGGAGAGGAGGATGAGAAAACAGATGACAGATGAAACTGCTGTGTGATATTGTTTCAGTAGGGAAAGTTACACACTCACACACGCAAGAATTGAATTGCCATAAACGCGGAAAGCAGTTCATGTGCGAGCCGTTTGGCGCTGCGTATCATAGGCTGTCGTGTCCCAGTTGGGCCCCTTAGCTCCCTATAATGCTAACTGATGAGCCTTGAAAGGCGTTTTCTCAGAGGACCGAGCGGATGACAAAAAAAAAAAGAAAAAGAAAAAAAAAATCCCCAGATCTTCGAGTTTTCCCGCAACCAAGCCGACTGATAAACAGAAGGAAAAACAAGATCTGGGAGGAGGATTTTCCCCACAGCCCGATCTCCGCTTGATCTTTTTTGGTTCAAAGCATAATAAAGCAAACGCACACAGAAAAATGAGGAATTAAAGTAATAATGAATAAATCAACTATAGTGCCGAGCCGAATATCCAGCAGTAACCGATTAGGGCTATTTAAAATAGAGAATATGTAATCATCCATCGTCTCGTAATGCAATGCTAATCTTTCTACATTATTAGATAATTTTTGATTCATTTTCACCCTTACATTATTCATGCCCGTATATTTAGTCCAAATATATTCTGAACATGCAGAAAAATTCTTCCGAGTAGACATTTAAATTTCTGCTTGGTGGTGGAGACTCAGCCAGAAACCTTTAAATGAGAACGCAATAAGTGCAACTTTCAGACACTCGCCGCCTCGTTACCGACGCACTCCTCTTTCCGCAGCGGCCAGCTTCCTACTTTCAAAACCTCGGAGCAAATTAAGTGAACGGTCGCGGGGGGGGGGGGACGCAAGTCGCCTCTTCCTCCCATGGCCATTGTTGACTTTTCAATGCGTATATACAGAGTAATAAAACAGCCTGCAGACAAACGTGGTATTACCAGATTGATGACACGTGAAATTTGACATTTTGTGGTCATTTTGATTTGAATGAAAACAAAACTGAACAGTCACAAGGCAAAAGCAACGACATCACTCTGTTCATTGTAATTTTACCTCCAACGAGTTGGATGGAGTCCAATGATGACAGCACTTTTGATCGGATCAATCACGGTGTGGTAAAACCAGGAGATGTTTCAGGGCCTTGACGTCTCGAAGTTTGTCTCCAAGTCCAGCAAAGAAATTCAATAGAATTTTATAGCAACAAATTCCACTGAGCACAGTAAGTTAGACAGCAGAGTCGGTGGATATTAGTTGTATTCTTGCATCGACTGAAACCTATAGCTTGGTGCGAATTGATTGAGCATCAAATACCGCTCTTGCTCTCTCATCTGATCCCTATTTTGTTCCCCTTTTTCTGGCGTTTGGTGCGAAATGTTGAATTTATGTGTCACTCTTCACCTTGCGTGACCATGATTGTTGATTCAGGAGTATAAATCAGAGAAGCCTTCATCCGTAGGCCTCCTTTCCTTTGTTGTACGGAAACTCTCAAAGATGAGACGAATCCAGCTTGAATCTCCCTTCAGTTTGTGACTTTCGCCTTTGCATTTGACTCATATTCTGATGTGACGTATTGAGGAAAAAACCTTTTGGAGTTCAGCGTCGTTCGCTTCTCCAGAAGGCCTCACATGCCACGAGCCTCGACGGTGATACCGCTACGCGGTGACAAACACCTCAGTACGTCAGCGACTTCTGACTGGTTGACTCGGCTGCTGCAACCGAGTCCATGATAGTCATGCGACAGATTCCCTTGGGGAGGTGGGGGGAGGTGGGTGTGGGTGTGTGTGGGGGGGGGGCTCGATGTCCGGTCCGAGAACATCCACAGCCTCTCATCTGTCACATGCTTTCTGGCTTTAAAACGATTGGGGTGACAAAAAAAAAAGAAAACAACCTCCCTCCAGGTTGATTCATGCAGCTATCACCTGATACCGGGCGACAAGAATCTCGCCGCACCAGAAATATCTGAGTTGACTGGAAATGGCAACAGGTCTCACACCAAAAAGCCACTGGGTGCAGCAAATATCTGGTGCAGGGGTCCGAGCATGAGCTCAGGAGACTCGGCCGAGCTTCAGAAGTAATCCTGGGATTCACGACAGCAGTGACTTTCAGTTCTGGACGCAGAGTATCCCTGTCCAGCGTGTTTCTTCCTTGAATGGTTCAAATTGGATGTTTATTCAATTCCGCAGAAGCTTTATTGATGACACAATTTAATTAGGGACACTGGAGAAGAAAGGCGTCCAAAATCTGTAGGAATATCTCAGGAAAGTTAGAGTTTGTTCCGAGTTACATCACTTCCAAGACTGTATCCGCACTGTACTGTTATCACGCTCAGTTTGTAGCCAAATTTAGAGGAATTACTCACAGAGGCATCAAACACTGGCGTGGGCTCCCCTCCTAAAATAGACAATCGTCACAATAGCTTGCCAGCCTCCGGGCCACCTGACAGGGAGCAATGAGTTCCCCGTCAGCTTGAATCAGCCGTGGCACCTTGAACACAAAGTGTCAGGAGTGAGAGCACAGTGTGAAGTCGGTGTACTCGCAGAGCAGTCACGACGAATAATCAAAAGTGGCAAATAAATGGCGACTGGAAGTGGCAGCGAAACCGACGCGAACTGGACCAAAAGTGATTAAACGAAGCAGATTGAATGGCTGCCTCTGAGTTGACACTAATGACAAAAGTAAGAAGTGTATGAGTTGGAGTATAAAGGGAAGCCGTCCCTTGGCTACGATGGTGTCTTCAATGACTTATCCATTGAGCCAACCATCAATCAGTGTTTTCAAACTTATCTGATTGTTCCTAAATTCATTGAAACACGAGCACCAAAGCAAAGACCACCTCTCCAAGTCAAAGCAATTCAAGAATGCGTTCCTAAGACATTGCATGAGCAAGAACAGGACAGATGGGCCAAAAATAACTTTCCACTTCTCGTCGTTTAAACCAAATCACTCCATTCGTCCAGCCGCGAGGAAAACACGCCGGGCGAATGAAAGCGAATCCTTCCAGAATTTCCTGAACCATGCCATCACCAGCCATGTGATAAACAGTCAATTACACCCAAAACAAATGCATATGGCTGACAACAATTGCCGCCACCGAGGCAGAAGAGGAAATGGAGTGAAACCAAGCGGCCGTGTCGGCGCGACTCCTTATTATTCATCCATTTTCTGCCGCTATGGATTCCTTAAATTCACGCTGTTTGCAGAAAAATATCCTCGTCTTTTGAAAACTGACACATTCATTTCAGCCAAAGACGATTAAGCACTCCTACATATTTATCAACAAATGTGCATTAGATACACTCTATTTTCTACTTTGTTTCTACTCCATTGAAAAAACAATAAAACCCAGAGGCATTCACTGTCAGAACAGATGCCGTTATATCAGTGACATCCTGACCACATGCTGGTTAACCTGAGAGCAGCAGGCGGGTTTGGAATCTAACCAGGTGAAAAAAGAGACAGGAGCAGGGAGGCCGGAGCCCACTTGGAGTTGCCGCTGCCTCACGCTGATATTTGTCTCTTTGTGTTGAAGTGCGTTTCCTTCGACGGTGGGCCCGCACGCCGAGGCACGACGAGGACCCAGTGGAGACACGCTCTCCTAAAGAAATGACCTCAGCTTCACCCCTCCGAGTAGAACCTCCAACATACCGCGAGCGTATATGGGAAGGTAAGTGGATTTATGAGGAAAGGTACGGCTGTGGGAGGGGATGTGTGCGGATGGGATGCGAGCCGTTTCCCTTCTCCTCAGTGTCAAGTTTAGCCCGCAAAAAAAAAAAAAGAGTAAAAAAAAAAAACTCGCCTTTTTACGAGGCTGCAGGAGCAACTGATCCACTTATCCGTGCAGCGTGCACTGGAAAAGCCCATTTTTTTGGCATGAAGCGGAAAAAAATGAAATGATCATTTGGGATAATATGCACTCAAGGAACGCTTAGCGCCGGGCTCGGCCCACTTGTTGTGAAAATGAGTGTCTGAGCTCCGGACCAAAACAAAGCAGAGGCTGGATGTGGACGGCGGCCGCCGGATCACAGCTGTGGCCGCCAGCACCTCCAGGACTGTCAACATTTTGAGACACGCCGAGGCTCAGGTGTCTCATTAGAGAGAGCGGAAAGTCGGCGAGCGAGTTCCTTCTTCACACGGAATCCGTTTTTTTTTCTCTGCCCAAAGTCATTATCGTCAGGAAATCCATTTGCAGCGAAAAGGACGAAGTCGATTATTTCAGCCAAAAGAATCATTTTTCCATCAGTCGCGGACATAAATAACGAATTTGATTAGTTCATCTGTTTGTTCTGCCAATGTCATTTAAAACAAACATAAAAAGTATTTTACTGGTGAAAAATCCACTCTTTGATGTTTTACTGTCTACCTCCATTTGTTTGATAATATTTATTAACTGGCATGTGAATTTATAGCCAAGTTTTGTTGTCGTCGTCAACATTTTAGTCCATCATCGCATCGTATTGGTTGGATTAGGAATTTTTTCTTCTGGACATTTGATTCCCGAATGATTCTTTTATCGGCTTTGTCGTATTTACTGTCGTTTTTAACACTTAGGAAGCAATTTAATGGAATAAACCTAACTTTAATGCATTAAAGCAATTCCCTGGGTGGAAGTATCTCGCAGCCCTCAAGCGAAAACGTCCAAGCGATGCCTTAGTTTTGCCACACCCAGAGCTCTTCCATATATCTTAGCCCCCTTCAGGCCATCCGCAGCCCACAAGCCTTCTATCACGATGTGAAATATTCTGTCCGAATAAATGTTTTGCTCTACGCTAAAGCTGTTTGTCGCCAAAGGGAAACTTCTGTACAGATAACAAAGAAAGTGGGGGTGGAGGAATGGACGAGGGGAAAAAAAAAAAGGCACAAACAAACGATCTGGTGCGGAATAATGAGAGCGATCACAAAACAAAAAGTATTGTTCGTCGCTTTGCGAGCAAACTTTAAAGCAGCTTCTCATAATACAGCGCTGCAATTTGAACTCCACAGAAACGAGGGCGAACGCAAATGGCGACCGGCAGAACTTCACAATCAAATTGCGGCTGTAGTTTTGTAGAGGAAGGTTAAACGAATCCTTCTGCGGGACGGGACATTCAAACAGATTTGATTCTGTTTGGAACATTAGTTAATCGTAACAGATGATGATGACGACTGTGACTCGATTTATCGAGGGTCCCTGTAACCCGACGAGACGCCGGGAAATTGGATTAAGAACAATGACTCAGCATCCATTTCTGAAACATGAACGGGTCCAGACGGGGACGAACCTCTCCGCAGCTTTACCACCCCCCCCCCCAAATTTCATTACAAATACAGGGAGCGACTTCATATCTTATCGCCGATACATACAAACATCTGTGCTTGCCATTCCTGCAGCCTCAACAAGCTCATTGCAAGTACACCATATACCGCTTTGCCGTCAGCTTTCCCTGAGCCAGGTGGGGGGGGGCTGACTTTTCCCAAATCCCCCACGTGTGTGTGTGTGTTTGTGTGAGTAAGTGTGTGTAACAGCTTGGATTAGCAGTACGGAACTAAACCTCATCAGGTAAATCCTCTGCCTTCACAGGGTCAGGCGCAGGGCACTTGTGGAACAGAAGGTCACGTTCAACAGCTGTTTTTTTTTTTGTTTGTTTGTTTTAAAATCTTTCTTATGTAAAATTGAGACGTCGATCGGCACCAAAAAGAGGAAACGTGAACACGACTTCCACCGGTTCCTTCGGTTTCTGTTGCCGTACTGTAATAAATAAATATCTGGCGAGGCTGCGCGCTTTGCTGATTCGGGTGTTTTGAGGAGAGTCTCGGTAGGAAAAGGTCAAACTCTACTTGTAATGCAGGAGTGTGTGATCACACACCCCTCATTGCTCATATCTGGGCACCAGCGTGATGCCGCAGCGGAATCCAGCGCCGACGTTCAATGCAATTTCTCTCACATTATCATTTTACCAGTCCGCTGCGGTGAGTGCATGTATAATGCCCCTCATGCTTGTGCAAGAACACACCTCAGAGAAAGTGACTGTTTCTCCTGCAGTCCAGACATTGGTACAATATAAAAATGAAGGTATGAGTGCTGGGATGGACTGAATGACGAGCCCCGAGGCGCTCCACCACTATTTTCTTCTAATAATTAACATTTTTGCTGACCAGTAAGAAGCATATTCCATTTCTTTCATGTTAAAGTGGCTATAATCACCAAGGTGTCCTTGAGCAAGGCCCGTAACCTCAACCTCAACTCTTCGACAGCCTGCGGATCGGACTGCGGCTAAAACAAAAAAAAAAAAAAGAAAAACCCAAGAAGGCTGATTAAAAAGATGTCATTAAATCCTCCTTGTGAGTGAATCTTGGAAGTACAACTTTTATGTAGCGCGAGGGCACAAAAGGAAACTGGATAAATCATACATGCGAGTTTCAATCAAGAGAAAAAAGGACTGAAGTCGAGAGAAGCAACAAAAGGAATGCTATAAATAAAGTTTCGAGACGCAGTAGAAATTGAGAAAATGTGAAAATAGGCCAGAATTTCGCCTCCTAAAACGCTTTGGATATACAAAATTGCGAGCTGTGATCCAAAGTACGCAGAACCTTCATGAAAAGAGGTTAAAACACTGCGGCGATTCCTTCGCCTTCCCCTGCGTTCAGCGCGATCCTCTTCTCTGATTCTGTTACCTCGTCTTCAGTCTGGGATGTTTTCTCTCTGTTGCTGAACTGATCCTGTTGTCGTGTTGAATCCTCATACGGAGGACACCATCAGGTTGCATTTTGCAAGCGGTGGGAATGATCACTGGTGTGTCTGTGTGTGTGTTTCCTACCTTGCCAGGTATTCCCCCGAGCTGCCGTTGCTTTGTTGTACATCCATACAGTTGGTGGTCCCGGGTATAAGTGCCAGCGCGGGATTCTCCTGGGCCGCACTGCCCACCGCGCGCGCCACCAGCTCCAGAGCGTCGTGGACGTAATGATCCAGAGACGGGGAGCCCATGACCCCGTGGGCCAGGAGCCCAAGAGGCAAGCCCTCTGTCCTCAACTCCGCCACGTTCTGGCTGTCCCCCAACACCCAGTGAAACTCGGGCAGAGACATCCGGGTGGCCATCGTCCACAGACGGCGGACCTCGCGGATGTCGCAGCCGAACGTCACCACTCCCGTCGTGGACGAAGGTTCTCTCAGGGCCTCCAGCTGCCGCATGAGGGCCTGCTGCTGGTCCGATTTGGCCACGGAGGTGGACAGCGAGGAAGACGAGGTGGACGGAGTGGAGGACGAATAGCCCGGGGAGGACGCCGGCGCCTGAGGCCCCGCGGGGATCCCTGAAGCCGAGGGCAGTAATAAAGACAAAGGCGAGGCGGAGACGGTGGCCGTCAGGTTGACGAGGGAGCCCAGATGGAAGCGGGTGTTGTTCTTGATGAGGAGCAGGAAGTCGCTAATGTTCCATTCCTGGCAGAGGAGGACGCTGATGTCCCACCAGCCGTTCATCATCAGCAGGGAGTAGAGGAGGTGGGACGGCGGCGCCTCCACGGTCCGCGTGGCCATTTGGAAATGGAGAGGATTCTGGGGAGGAGAACAGGTGCAGTTGAATGGGAAAAGTAATGAAAGATCATAAAAGACGGGGAAGGTTGACGGTGGGAGACGAAGAAAGAGGAGAGAGGGATGGAGACGGCTCCATGAAATGAAAGCAAAATGGTTAAATAAAAAGGCGAAGAGGTGCGGAATTAAAACGGATGGCCGGCAAACGAGAAGGAGGCGGGTCGAGGAATGAGAAAAGATGAGATATTGACAGATGGGCCGTTAAAGGAATGGAAGGAAAGGAAACGGAGGGATTGAAATGTGAGATAGATGAGAGTGATAAACAAGGGGGGGGGGGCAAGGTATCGTTGAGGGTCAGTCGGATTTGGCGGAGGGCAGCGAGAGAGGAGAGCACAGATGAAACATTAGAGGATGGATTTTCACGGTGAAAGATATTGCCAGAAAAAGTGAGGGCGACGGAGGGATGCGGAGGGCGGGGTGCGATGGCGAGGACGGCGAGAGGAGGTTGGAAAGGAATAAAAATACGTTTGGACACGAGGAAGATGAAAAAGACGAAGCGGGGCAGACGGCGGGAAAGAGGTTTATAAACCTAACAGTGGGATTACTTTCAATCTTGGAATTCAATTTGTTCCTGGAGAACAAACACCGTCTGCTGGATATAATGGATTTCAAACTCCACTTACCTGCGCCCATGAATATCATTATTCACATCATACCAGCGACGCTGCATTTACCTGTACGCGCCTTCGCTCTGTGTTCATCAGCCTTAAACCTCAACGCGAGCGCATTCAACAGGCTCCTCTGCCCGCTCGCTCCCATGGAGTCCCGATTTGGGATTCATAAATTCGTCAGTTGATTGATGAGGCCTGGACAGTTCAGCGAAGCGTGGCACCGCCGTGCGATTCCCACTTGGACCGTGAATAATGAAAGTGTTGGCGTGACGATTAGGCAAGCCGCCGTGATGTAAAGCGTTCGGATACAGGTGATGAGGAAATGATCTCCACGATTTAAATGCACAAAATGGGGATGTTGTCGACTTAGAGCATATTTTACAGCTGATCTGAGAACAGATGCTTTATCCTTTTCTGCTTTCACACTCTGAATGTTTTGGTTTCGTGGAATTACTCCGCTGCCTCACTTAAGGATGCTGAAGTGCCGTCGTTTACCTACTGCGGTTCTAAACGGTAGTAACGTAAGCGTTTGAGGCACCACGATAAAGGTCAGGACAGAAAAAAAAAACGAGTCTGAGCGTTGAAAAACGGTTGCAAATGCCAACAAACGAGAGCTACGAGGCCGCACCTAATTTGGTGAACCACTCAGCAGTTACTATCTAAAATTCCACTGACTTGGAAGCGGCACGAGGCTTCAGTTCCTCCTTTGAGTGCGGAGACCGGAGCAGCTTGGACACGTTTTAGCGCCGCCCCGATGTTTTGTTGAGGTCGACCAAAAAAAATCGTCCTTTTCTGGCCCGAGTCGCCGCACTTAAAGCCCCGGGCCGTCAATTACGTTCACGGGACTGTTAAAAAATCAGTTAAGCTGGGCCGACAACGTTCCAGTTTCGCTGCGCAGTTCCTCTCCCGACAAGCTGGCGGTGCAGGAGTGCGGCGAGGCTTCGGAGAACGCGTCCGACAAATCTCCTCGCCTCATCTGCGCCGCGTTGTAAATATACAGCCGCAGCGTATGTTGTCTTTCAGCC
This sequence comes from Malacoctenus gilli, assembly GCA_032164315.1. Classification (NCBI taxonomy): domain Eukaryota; kingdom Metazoa; phylum Chordata; class Actinopteri; order Blenniiformes; family Labrisomidae; genus Malacoctenus; species Malacoctenus gilli. The sequence continues at coordinate 4,205,754 of JASSRZ010000083.1, forward strand.
GGTGTCATTCTGCTCCTCATCGCTTGTTAATCAAGTGTTAAATGCTGAATTTCTCACTCCACTGTCATGCTCTAAATTCTACAGCTTCCTGTAGGTGAGGACATAAACTTGTCACGCCATAAAAAGAGTTGGCAGTAATGGCAGATTGGTCCACTGACTCCCCTTTCCCGGTGCCAATGTAATAAGACGAGTGCAAACGACACATATATATGGCGCGCCGCACTCTCAGGATTATGGTAAGCCACAAGATCAGAGCAGATACAATTCAGAGTTGACATAATCATCGCCGTAATACTTGAGATAAAAACTGGGGGGGGGGGAAGACCACCTCAGTCGGCGCGAGCCGTTCGGTCTGCCTCGGCGTACCTCGGCCGCTTCTTCAGTTATGTGTGCAATCAATCGGCGCTGCGCTTGCTTGTTTGTTGCACGCACGCACGCACGCAGAACGACGCACACTTAAAAGCCTCAGAGCAAGTCCCTTCAATTGACTTTGTAACTGTTACACAAGCTCTGCACTTAAAGTCCATTAGATTAATCTACTGGTTAATTTCATTTATCCCCATTAATCACTTTGCCCAATCGCCATGCAAATAAGACATTATTCATCTGCTTATTACATATACATGGGTGGATTAATGCTCCGGCCAAGCACCAACAAAAGGCGTCCTATGTGTTTTATTTCACTTCTTTTTTTTTTCTCGGCATCAGGCAGGGAAATGGTAATGCGGTCCGCAGGGCATCAGGCTCTCACCTGCTCTCATCCCACAGGAGGATTGGGGGATTTATTCTCAACTGCAGCCCCTCTCTCGCGCCGGGATCTCCATAAATCTTTAACCCTTTCTTTGTTCCTGGCGTAAATAAACAACAACCGAAAATCAGGGAGAAGAGCAGCCGCCTGCTCTCCAACATGACTGCAGAGGCGCTTTTGTTGCGCGGGGGGGGGGGATCCCGGCTCCGTTGTCCACGCGCAGTCTCTCATCACTCCTTTCCCCTCAAAAATCACCCCCAACGCCCCCCCCCACCTTCTCCCGTCCTTGCGATTTGCACATCCAGAAAGCATTTGCCGCGGCTTATCGGCTGAATGGAGAACCTGCAACCTTTGCGGGTAAAGCTGCAGGAGCAGTCGGTGGACAAATCGAGTCAGCGCGTAATGACTCGCTTATCGATTGGGCTTTGATTAGATGTTTCATTGTGTGTGTGAGGAGAAAAGCCGGAAAACTTTTTCAACTGACTTCACTCGATGACACAAGTTTTCCTTGGAACACGCTTCCAGAATGAGGCGATAGACTCTCGACCAACAGCTCCTCACGCCAAGGTCATTGTTGTTTCCAAAATGTAGATTTAAAAGCTCTTCTTTATTCCCTTTTTTATGTCCAAACAAGTGTTTTCTCTATTGTTGCCGTCACAGTCCAAAAATCCTGTAAATGCTCCTATTTTTACCAGCGTCCTTCTGTCCCACAGCTTTCTGCCCTTCAACCTCGACTCCCCGCGACTCCCTGCAAAGACCCGAACCAAATTCAGGGCTGTCTGTGTTTCAGAAAAACACTCAGCTATCTGCAGTGTGAGGCAGCTGACATTCAGGACCTCAAATAAACACGTCACACTTCAAAAACAAAAACAGTCGGATAGGAAAACACTACAAGTTAATTTGCCGCGAGACAATCAAAGCCTCCCGATCTCGGTGTCGTCGGCGATTCGCAGCTCGCGGACGAGTCGCTGACAAATTCTGCGCGCTGGCACTGAATGTGACCCAGTTATGAGGCAGACTCTGGTGTGCCTGTGATGAAGTTGTTTGAAAGCCAATGACGGATTAACACTTTTTTTTTTCTTTAAACTTAATTCTACACACACTGCGAAACAAATCACTTTGTGTCCAAAAAATGTGGTCTGACAGCCGCACTGTATACACCATTAGTTACACTAATGCATTTGTCAGATTGTGCGCCTGTAAAAGCCAATGCGTTGCTGTATAACAACGATAGAAATACCTTTGTTTGTCTCATTTACAAAACTGGTTCTTGTGCAGCAAATAAGTTTGTTTGAGTTCAATCGATCCATGTTTTACTTGAGATGAACGTAATGATTCTGTTTCTGCTCTTAATTAGCATCGAGCTTCTGTCGTCGAAGTCCATAAAAGGAACCTCTTGTTTACTATTTCACTAAACTCCTGTTACCCATGGAGAGATGTGCGATTTGGAAAAGTATCTCCTGAACGTACAAAAAAGGAAAACCCATCCGTGTCAGAGGACTTTGTGTCTTCTGCGATTCCTCTTTCATTGATCGTGTCCCCACAGATCTATTTGGTGCCCCTTATAGAAAGCTGTGTGTGTATACGTGTGTGTGTGTGTTTGTGTGTGTGTGTGATTGGCCGCTTTTCGTCTGTCTGTGATGACTGTCGACGACCGCGTGTTCACAGGTCGATGCACATCCCCTCCGAACGTAATGGTGGATATTTGCAGCGCGTTGAATGCAAAGAGCATACGTTTGCACATAATTGGATTAAGGAGCAACAGATATTTGCATATGCGCTCGGAGCTGTTGCTCAAGATGCTCTATCGTAATTTTCCACCAGCTCCAGCCTCATCAGCCAGCACAGCAGATAGGTTCCCACTTAAATACTGAGCCCTCCTATCAGACACCACTGGCCCTTCCTTCCTCAAGTTTCCCTCAGTCCTCGCTCTTTTATATGCTAAGTTCTCAACCCTGCGCTGCCCCCCGCCCCCAAAAAAAGCCCCTCACCACCGACTCCCAGCCCACTTCCTTTACTCCGAGGTCACTTTATCCTTCCCTCCATTAGCTCCGTGTTCTCACGCGGCCTCATCATTTTGACACTTGCATAACAAACTGCAGGCGGATCACATTATCAAAGGTTTCTCGGCGATTCGTCGAATTAAACAAATTTTCTTTAACTTTGCCTAATCTTGACCGTGAACTCTGAAAAAGGGATGGGGGGGGAAAAAAATGAGCCAAAGGTCAAACGAAGTCAGAGAAATAAAGACTAATGAGATCCTCTGGAGACATTCAGAAACTTCTGACATTTTGAAAACTCTGTTTTGGAGAAATTGCTGTCAGCCATCACTCGGGATTTGCTGGTGAAACTAGATTGAGTCAGAGGGAGAGCTAAGCCATTTCTCTAAACGTCTCACCCGCGCGCTGCACACTATATGGCGATCGAGCCGCAGCCGCCACTTTTTCTGCCTGTTCACCCTCCGGCCACCTCACTGTCAATCATTCATTCTTTATCTGTTGCTTTGTCTGCTCTATCTGTTATTTTGGTCTGAGAGACTGATTTAGACTTTGAACACCTGCTGACGTCTTACAGAGAAATGCTGTCTTGTATAGAAAGCAGGACATTAGACACACACACACACACACACACACACACACACACACACACACACACACACACACACACACACACACACACACA
>JASSRZ010000083.1:4210781-4225031 GCA_032164315.1 Malacoctenus gilli
ATAATGTAGTGATGTAACTAATGACTAACCTAAAGTCTTGTTTCCGCTTCTGGTTCAGTGTGCGTACGCTTCATTGATGGGAAAGGCTAAATGGAAGTGTCTTCCAGGAAATAGCAGTTCTGCCTGAATGGCTATTTTTTCTGTACATTGCAGATTTATAGAAAGCCGGCGAGCAGCTGAACATGTGACCGAAGTGGTTGCCCTGCTCACTCATGGGTTCCTTAAAGTCCCCTAATGAGCATCGCAACATAGCGTTAACTCGATCCAATACGAGTGGTATTTATACATTTCGGCATACGTAACAGAGCTATTCATCCTTCCCTTGTTCAGATGACAGATGAGTGTCAGCACTTTGTACATGAACTCTCGTAGCCGAGGTGCTTCAGCTCATCCCATTTTCCACCGAGACAGGTTTAAGCCCATTATACCAAACTGACGGATTGAATTAGGACAATGATTTGGGTTAATTAGGTTTACTCCCAATGCATCTTTTGATACCTGGCAAATAAGAAGGAAAAAATCCATGATGCATGCATTTCAAATCCAACAACAAGACTCGGCACTGTAGAGCCGAACTGTAGGCCAAGCATTGCATGCTTCATCTCGGGAAGAAAATGGGCTTTTATTGTGAAGTTTTCTCTATTTATTTTTCAGTTTATGGATGACCTGTGGAGAACATGACTTACTGTGAAAAGAGGGCTTTTAATTTGAAAAAGAAGCAGAGATAGACTGTGGCCTTTACTTGCTTCCCCTCTAATTTGTACCACTTTGAAAATCTAATGTTTCAACAGCTCTATTATCTGTTTTGACACATAATTTCACACAGAAGTATCAATTGTTGTTGCAGCCTGACTCCTGTTGCGTTCCGGTTGCACTGAACTTCTGCCTTATTCACACTCAGTGGGGAAGCCGAATGCCAACAAAGCATTTGTTTATGCACACAAACCTCCGGGCATGTGCTGCTGGGTGAACGTCGTCAATCAAAAATGCAAGCTTGCCTGCACAGAAAAAGAAAAAGCAGCAGAAGCAGAAGACATCCTCTGCTCTCCCCTCTCCCTGCGCAGACCTCCCATGCAGTCGGTGGTGTGTCTCAGCACCGCGGACAGAGCCAGCGTCTCCTCCTCCCTCCATGCTGCCTCCTGTCCTTATTTTTTGGCTCTGTTTGAAAGCAATTGAAGCCTTTCTCAGGTCTTCCCTCCAGCTTGCTGACAACAATCACAGCCCCCAGTTGCGTCACAAATTGTGGCGCACTTAAGTCTAATTTCGGCAATTGGGATGAGAAGTGATGGAATCAATGCTAACCAAGGAGTGGAAGGGATTTTTTTTTTTTTTTTTTTTATCCTTTATCTGACAGAATGTAAAACGCAGACTGGAGGAGGAAGAAGGGTTCCTCTTCCTCCTGCCTCTACCTCAAATATTGGAGGATTTGATCCATAGAAATTGATGTGAATTGAGCGGAACTTGGCGCACTGTGTGCGAACAGACCTGCTTGAGTGCATAGAGGCTGATATAAGAGTTGTATGTTAACTTGGGTGCAGATAATCGATGTTTCATACCCGAGTAAAGTATTTATCAGTGAGCCAGAGTTCACAGGTAGCTGGGAAATAACTTTCCCCCCCCCCCCGATATTTACCTGGCTGTGCCGCGGGAACTCCCTCTGCACGACGCTGACGACCGGCACCTGAAGCGCGAAGGAGACGAATTCCAACTTGACGAACTCGTCCCGGTTGCGCGGGAAGGCGATCATGGCGGAGACCCCCTGCACGACCACCGTGTGACACACGCTCTCCAAGAAGGACAGCGGGTCCTCGTCGTCGGGGATGCCCGTGGAGGAGAAGGAGAAGGCGGGCAGCTCCCCGAGCGCGGAGCCCACTGCCATGACCAGCTCCAGGGTGAGATTGTACGGGAGCAATCCGGCCCGGTTCAGAGCCTCCGCCGCCAGCAGGACCGAGTCTCGGGGCGCGAACACGCGGTTCTCCCTCGAGGTGTGCTCCTCGCGCTGCCGCGCTTGGCTCCTGTTCCTGTTCGCGCCCCGCTGACTGTTTGCGGCGGCTCTAGTCCTCAGGCTCCCGTGTCCTGGCGCACCGGCACTTGTTTTAACCTGCTTTTCCAACTCCAGCTGCTCCGCCGCCGCCAAAGCCCCCTCGGCGTCCCGCTCCTCAGAGCCGCCGCCAGCAGCGGGGGAGATCAGGCGAGGCTGGACGTGCAGAGCCCCGACCCGAACCGTGTGGCCGATCCGTTTCAGCACCTGGCACGGCTGCGGGTGTGAGTAGGCGCACGGCGTGAGGAAGACGAGCGCGCACAGGAGGAAACACATCGACGGGGAGACACCGGTGCCTGGTCGGGCTGCCGGGCCATCCGTTGTCACCATCATCCCCACCGACCTCGCCATCCCCGCTCCACAGCTGCGCCGGACGCCGCGTCCAACCACGCAACGGCCAAACACAGGGGCCGCTCCGTTGGTCCCCCTTCTGGCCCCTCGCCTGTGGCCCTGCGGTGCTGCTCAGACCAGCTGCAGCTCCCGCTCCCGCTCCCGCTGCCGCTGCCGCTGCCGTTCCTGCTCCGGATCCCGATCCGGATCCAGCTCGCGGTAAAGTTGCGCGTTTCGCCTCGGACGCGGACAACAGGCTGCTGAGGCGCAAGATCAGGCACGAGCCGCGCACGAGAAAAAAATGATCCCCAAAAGTGCTGCTTTTCATCTCAAAAGATTTTCATCATTCAAGCCTTTAGACTACTAAACAAACCGTAAAATCAAACGATTTAGGAAAAAAAATCCACATAATCCAGTGACAGGAGGGGGAAAAAATATCAGAGTGTAGGCATTGGCAAACCCAGAGGAAGGAAATGTCGAGAAAAAAGGTTAATGCGCATCAGACACATTCCAAAACAGTGCAATCCACCTCTGGAGAAAAAACAAATCTGACGGTTTTTATGGCTTCGATAGATTAAAAACCATCCCATTATCATCCACAGCGAAGGAGCCAAGAAAACAATACTTCCTTCAGGTTGAGAAGGATTTTCTTTATCAGAGGGGGGGAAAAATGCTCCCCCCCCCCCCCCACCCTTGTTATAACACTCAATTGAAGGCTTCCCAGAGCGCAAGCGCTGCTTGGCTCCAGCCAACCTCTCTACTGACACTTGTAGTGGCGAGACCTCCGGCACGAGGGCGCGGGCTGTGCGCGCACGTTCCAAGGAGATTTAACCCCGTCCTTACCTCCACCCCCAAGTCAACCTCTCCGATGTTGTGAGCAAGTGTTTGGAATTGCCCGATCTGAAGGACTGCGGTGCATTAAGACGACGGAGCACGCGCACCGAGAGAGAGAGAGAGAGAGAGAGAGAGAGAGAGAGAGAGAGAGAGAGAAAGACACGAGTCTGTTCCTAATTTTAAGTAAGACTTCCCCGCATACAGGGGCGGATATACTGGCGGGAAGATGGAGGTTTGGACCCTTCCATAACGAAACAAACAGTAAATTGTCCCTTCCAGTCAATACTATGCAATTATGCGTTATGAATCCATCTCATATCCTCCGTCAATGCAGTTTGAACAGTTGGCCAAAGAGTCCAATGTAAAACTGGCACAAAATTTAACATTTTCTTTTGTATTTTTGGAACATTCATCATTGATTCTGTCATTTCATCAGTTTTCTTGGCCGAGAAAATCAATCGAGAAAGATAGAGCGTGCAAGTATCATCAGATGCAGTCATCTGGCGTACACTGCACCATTGTTGTCGACAGATTTCTGAAAAATATTCTCCAGCATTTTGCAATTTGAAGGATCTCGTTAATTCTTGCCAATAACAAAGCCTTGACGGCCCAGCGTGTTAAATTCTTACCCTCCGAAGAGCTCCAATCAAAGACTAGCGCCTAATATTGTCTTATCCTCTGACAAGGAAACCGTCTGGTTAAGAAATATTCCGCCAGCGACCAGCGCCTAATTGAGTTGCACTATTCAATCATGTCCAAGGGCGTCTCATGATACTATTAATTGCTACTGATGGAGTGAAAGTGTTACTGATGTGCCTTTAGTTCCCGTGGTAACCCCGGGGTCAGAGGTCCCCTCCGAGCCAATCGGCAGCCTGGGTTTAAATAGTGCCCTGGATTAATGATTGGTTAATAGTCCGATTTAGATTAATGATTGGCTAATGGTAAGGCTCCAAATGAGAGGCGCGCCTTCCGGGATATTGAGCGATCAATGGCCGCGATTGATCCCACATGGGCTGACCTCAAAGGCTGAGACTGGAAGGAGGAGGAGGAGGCGGAGCAGAAGGAGGAGGAGGAGGAGGAGAGAGGGAAAGCGATAAGGGACTTTGACAGGTGGGGAGCAGGAGATGGTGACTGTGGGGGACAGGAGGAGAGAAAAGCTGAGGTTATGATGAGAGAAGCAGCAGTAGGTGGGGAGCGATGGATAGGAGGGGGGATTGATGGCAGTGTGAAAAGAGGAGTGGAGAGGTGTACGCTGTGAGGACTGGAGGACAGAGCGAGCAGCCAGCGACACACGACGCGGCACTGCAGAACACACCAGTCGCAGCTTTTTTTTTCAATAGTTCAAATAAAAGATATTTTATCGAAGTCGAGGGCAGAAAAAAAAACAACAAAGGAGAAACTGAAATTGCTCCGAGACGTATTCAAGGTGAGATTTAAGAGTGTGTTTAAGAGTCATCACTGCTGTTGCATTTCAGACTGCGTGCTGAAGTGGGATATCAGGCTGCCATATGCTGCATGGGGCTTTCAGAAAGGCTTCAAAGTAGGAGTGTGTTCTAATTCCAGCTCCTGATGAAAAGACAGTTCAATCACACAAATGCTGGAGATTACCTCTGCCATTTGAACCCAGCTCAGAGGAGGACATTCCCACTTTGTTTCAAAATGTATTTTCAGCACACTTTTTCTGGCCTCGTTTCCCAACCGGGGGAGATTTCTGCTTTTCATAGACTGTGTAAAGAATGACGTTGGAGAGCTGTGGAGGGGGTTTTTTTTGTGACGGGTTAGGTGAGGATGGTCTGAAAATGACTGTAGTCATTACCTAGTTTCAAGTTTTAGTGCCTAGTTCCCGGGGGAGTCGGGCGACACTCTGATGTTGTCAGAATGAGAACTGCGCATTTCAAAGAAAAGAGAGCGAGAGAAAGAGGATTTTCTCTCCAGCAAACCTTGGGGACTGCCCAGTGCTTTTATTTTGAAGGCTCCAGCTTTTCATTGGAATTGATAGCAAGTGTGTTAATTTGTTTCTGGCTCGACTGTGAATCAAAGATATAATAAAGGTCCACAGCCTTCAAAAGCATCGAGTTGGGTCTCAGAGCATAAAAGGTGTGAAGTCACTGGCCAACAGACTAAACACACTCACAGATGCGTCCTATCGTCTGAATCTGTTTTTCCTCCCTTTTTCCTGTCTTTTTCCTTCCAGTCTGATTACTTCAGCAAGCCCTGCCTGCCACCTTCGTCCACCTGTAAGTCTGCCCTCTCTTTTGTCCCCGTCTGAATACATCTGCCTGACCTCACTGTCTGGTTGAATATTCATCTGTGTTCCCTCGTCTTCTTTGGTTGTCTGATTTTCTGACCATTTCTCTCACCTGTCTGCTCTCCTGTTGATCAGCCCGCCGACCCGCCCGCTCACCCGTCTGTCTGACTGTCTCTCTCCCCGCCTCTGTCAGCGCCAGTGAGCAGCCGCCCCGCCTGTCTCGCGCTCCGCTTCCCTGCCCCGCCGCATGTCTGAGCCTCGGCTCGCCTGATCACTCCACGGCAGACTCTGTTGCCCCTCACACCTGCCAACCGAATACCTCCACGGTTCACTTCCTGCTCCGGCAGCAAGACTTATGAGCAGATGAGGCCTGAACTCGCAAGAAAAAGAAACATTACACAGGCTGGATCACATGTAGGCTCAATGACTCACAGGTCACTGCGTTGCCCTTCCACGCAGAGTGAAATTTGTCTTTGAAAAGCTACTGTAAGCTCCTATTGAAGCCTTTTCGGCTCTCCTTATTTCTCTCCACGTTTACCAAATACTCAAGTTGAAAAAAACAACTTCTTCTCCTAAGTTTACGTGACACCTCTTGCGAATTGGTAGCGTGAATCCACTCGAGCACTTTAAATATCAAGTGAGGCAGAGAACACCAAGAACCTGACAGATTAAAAGCAGTGAAAGCAAAATTGCGCGTGCGGATCTCAAATTTGATAAAGATTTTAAGGGAATGTTGGTGGTGAAGTTTCATTTGCATTCTCATCCGTTGACATGTTGTCTAAACGATGCAGCAATCAGAATCTGTAAACAAAGAGTGTTGGTGTTCTGAAAGAGAAAAAAGTCGAGTTGACTGAGAGTTGGAGTAAATCTCCACAGTTTTGTCAAGAAGTCAACTCCTCCTACAATTTCACCACTTCGCTCGATGTTTTTTAGTCTTTATTTGTGGCCCGGATGACACGGCGCTCTTGAAAGGCACCAACCAAAATTTAGCAAGTAAATGACTTGATTTCTTTGTTTACACGGCTGTCTGACACAGTTAGCGCGCTTTGAGGTTCAGACGGGAGGAGACGGCGATTAGCGTTCAGGTGGGGTGTTTGTGGCGGCGCCCATGCAGCCGAGGCATGAAACAACAACGCGCCCTTGGAGCCTGACGGAGACGTAACTGTTTGTATTACCTGGCTTTATGTGGGAGCCTCGATTCAGCGGAGACAGCTTGAGCAAATGCTCCGTTTTAATTATTTAATCCCCTCATCAGTCGGCTGTCGCGGCTTCAAACTGTTGCCATAACTTCCAAAGTTTTCTTTTGCCTACTCCGTCCCTCTCTCCCTCTCTCTCCCTCTCACTCGCCCCCCCCTGCTGTTTGAAGGGAATTTTGGAGTTTTTCTCTATGTTTTTTTTTTCCCACAACAAGAGTAATCACCCATGCACTGACACACATACTGGAGGGAGTGGATTTTGTCTAGCAGGACCTTCAGCGTTCGCTCGACTGGTTGCCAAAAAAACAAAAATCCATAATTATGTGAGGCCCGCGCAATGACGAATGAAGGCATTTCATTAGATTTTTGGCCCAGAACGAAAGCCTTGAAAAAACAGGTAACACAGGAACTCCTGAGGGCCCGTACTTTGTACGACACAATTAGGAGGCTTTGGAAGATAACGTCTCGATGCTTATGCATGAATAAGATCTGGGGAAGAGTCGAACTGAGAAATTGGACTTTCATCATTTCTGTTTGATTAAATCTTTAGTTGGCTTGCAAAAAAACATCAATTACTTGGTCAGAAACAACAAACTGATAGTTAAGTTGTTACAAAATGGTATTGTTGTACCAAACTTGGAGCAAATTTGATAACAGAACCACATTAGAAATCTGCTGCAATCATTTTTTAATACGAAAGTACAAAATCCGCCTTCAGTTGACGGTGCATCACCCACTGCGAGACCTCCAGAGGCACATTCGCGTCAATATAAAATTAACTGTGGAGGAGACGCATCGCTTATAGGACTGAACCCAAAGTTTGTGCATTCACAAGGAGATAGATTCAAACGAGTTCAAAAGACGTGGTTGCATTTCTTGGCTCGTGAAGCGTCTTTTGTCGTCGAAAACCAGCCCTGACCCTGAACTCCTCAGCCTTCCAGGCAGAACCAGACTGCTTCGTGGAGACGATCGTTTCGAGGCTTTCACTGCCGCTGCCATCGCCGCCGCCGTCGCCGCCTTTGGCTCCTGTTTGTTATGGGCTCTTTCTGCTTGTGTCTGGCCTTTAGGAAGCACATGCTTGGTTGGAAGGAGACTGAGGTGAAAAACTCCCAGCAGTCACAGGAGCGACACTTTTTTTTTTTTTTCTGCCCTAAAAATAGTTTGGTCTGCCGAGGGATGAAATGATGTCCAGCAAATTATTCATACATTTGGATGAATGCTTGCCTCTATTTTTTCACTTGCACTTTGTGCTTTTCTAAAGGCTCGGAAAAATGCAAAAAAAAAATGCCGGCGTGCCAGTTCGCAGCCATTGCTGCCAAAGCCATATGAGCCCCACCGCTGTGATTGACAGATGAGGTGGTCTGATCTGGCTCGTGGGTTGTTTCCCTTTTGCTCCTTCCTGTCAGTTTGGTCGAGCTTGTTTTCCAGTATGTAGGAACTTTGTTCCGAACCTGGGATGGTTTCAAACTGTCTGTAATGGCAGATTCGTCGAGATTATGACCGCAAGTTACTCTTTGTTTGTTTGCTGAGCACATGACTGTCTTTTTTCCGATGATTCTCGGAGAGATCTTTGTGTTGTTTCGGCCTTCGTTCTTATCACCTCATCCTGACAGACTCTCCATCTCTGTCGAAATGGCAGCTCTCCACTCACATTCAGGTCTGATGTGACCTTTTTTGTGCTCTTGTTAACAATGAAATACCACTTACAGTAAACGTTTGAATCGCTGAAAACAAGCAAACTTGATTCAATTCAGCCAGAAAATGTGTTATTTTGGAGAATACGAGTAAGATACCGTATATTTAGGTCAGTGTGCTATTCAGATACTTATAACAAAAAGAGGTTGGTGTAGATAAGAGGCAGCCCTATCACACTCACAGCATTCCACTGTTGTTTACCTTGCAGATCAACTATTTTTTGCCTTAACATTTCAGTTCAGTGTGTGTAAAACAACGAGTATTTACTCCACATTTACAACCCACGTTTGAGTGATTGAGTTTTGTGTTGTAGGTCAAAGTTGTGTCGTCACAAATTGCACTGAAGTGGTGCGCAAAAAACTTTTCCCCGCGACTTTGATTCTGCTCAGACAAAGCCTCAACATTTTGTTCGTTATCGAGCAGTGATGCTGGAAGCTGAAAGCATTGATCGCATACCTTCTGTTCGTGCGACTGGCCTCAGAACGAAAGGCTCATTTTGAATTGTGTTTTACCACTGGATGTGACTTTGTTCTTCTGGCCACAATACTCAGAATAAAAGTGAGGAAGCTGAAAGAAGAGAGAAATGCAAAGCCTGACAGACACCAAATCAATCCGTCCTTCACGTTGTGACTTCACTGCACTGCTCTGTCAAGGTCAAGCATTTGCCCCTAAAAAGCCAAGAAATGCAGTTCAGGTTCTTCTCTTGATGCATTTTCTTCCCGCAGTTCAAAGTCACTTCTATTAGATATTCAAACAGCAGCACTTCTACTTTCTATCTATTCATTCACCAGAGCTCAGACCCATTGACTTATCAATAAGTGTGCAGCATTTACTGATAAAAAAGAATACTGACTTTTAAGAGACTGCAGAATCCATGTACGGAGCATTTAACATCTGCAGTACCTTTCATGAATAGAAATATAAATTAAGTATTTTCTAAGTGGAGAATAATCTCTGTGAACTTGTAGCTTCTAATAACCCTTTTATGATAAAAGTGGTTGTAAAAAAAAAAAAGAAAGAAAAAAGATAAGGATATTTGCATCTGTAATGACCTCAGAGCCTTTACAGTTGCTCTCATATGAAAAGAGCTTTTATCCATGTTTTTTTTTGGAGAGCGGCGAGGTCGAACGGTGGAGTCTGGGTCAGAGGACCTACCGCCACTCAAAACATGAAAGCGAGATGATGGGTGCAGCGTAACGGCGCCGCGACGCCGTTAGTTTTGTCAAGAAGTGACTGTTCACGAGCAGTCGCAACATCAGCAGCGGCAAGACAAAGCGGTAACGAGTGCGATGAAGCAGAGCGTGTTGAGGTGATTCAGGGTCTAGTTTTGTAACATCATGAGAGCTTTGAGGGGAGCCATCTTCGGTGGGATGCCGGTGCAATCGTTTTGTGTTGTCGTGTATCCGTCGGTTCTTGATCAATGGGCGAGAATGAGCTCTTCTCTTTTGGTACTTCGGCTTCCTGTAAGACCTTCTTGTTGAGCCCACACGGTGCCTTTGAAATTGTGTGGTTCGCCGTAGTCGTCATCATTTTCCGTGAGCCTTGACATGGACGAAGGACACGTCTGTTGTCCTTCCAAACGATCCTGGATAAACAGCATCTCCCCGACATACTTACTCCTATCAAGCTGGCATAGAAAGTCAGTGGGTGGATGGATGAGTGTTTGGTTCATTTCTCCCTGTTAAGACCAACAATGCTGGATAAATATGGCAGAGAGTCTGCGTTTATCAAACAGCTGTGGCGCAGTGGTTCAAGGGAGCTGTCGTCCAGGTCCAAGGTTGATGGTTTGTTGCTCATCGATGTGTCAAAACTGTCCTTGGGCAGGACACTGGATCCAGGTGTGGCTCCCAAAGGACACGAGAACCCGACATGACAGCTGCCACTCGCTGAATGTGACCGGTCACGTGAAACGTATTGAGACCGTCGAGACACCGTGTCTGTATAGGTGTAGTCCAGTTCAAAGAAGGGACAATACCCTGAGGCGCAACAAAAAAAGAGGAAACATTTGTCCAAGCTGAACAAATGATTTGGTTTGAAGAGAGTCATTCTTGCTGTTTTCCAATCAGTGTTGAACTCCAACAATCCTTCACTCCCGAGCTCTTTTATCTCACAGACAGGCAGTCTCTGTCAGCTCCCCTTTGGACCGTCGCCCCAGATTTCAAACCCCAGATTCAGCAGAGGAGAACAATACTGTTGTTTTCTGTTGGCCACCCCAGGGACAGCATGGTGCCATACAGATGGGGAGGTTTGGGGAGGAGGGGGGTGGTGGTCTGCTTGGTCCTCTCGTGCCATCTCCTCTGCCCTGTCTTTGTTCGGTTTCTTCCCACTCACCGTTTGGGTGCTGCCTCGACAGACTCTACAGACTCTCTGCTTTCTCCTCGTCCCGTTTTTATCGTTTCGTAAAAAAGAACAGAAACAGAGGAAAATTATAAGGCCAGATAGTGTTTGTCTCAGTCAAAAAGGATTAAAACGCCGTGTGAGCGTCCTCAAGTGTGGCAATTAAAAACAGTGACAAGTTAAATACATCAGGGTCAACAACAAAAGAGTACGAGAAAACATGAATCGAATATGGCTCGACTTATATCGTTTGTACATGAAATCATGAGCACGTCATTGATGTTCTGACATCCTCTTTTAGCAGAGAACCCCTCTATGGCAATAAATTCAAAACAAATGTGAGTCATTCAGAGCAAACACAGGCAGCTAGAAAGCCGTGGCATTTGGAGAGTGTCATCAGCCACATGAGCATCCCTTCTTAAGGGGGTAAAAAGTTTGATGAAAGTTGAAAGATTGCAGGAAGCGGTTTCAACTCGTTTGATTTGACAGAGATAAGAGGCACTTTATGTAGCTGCGACTGGTGCCGAGGCAAAGTGGCGGGTTGGGGTGAGGGGGAAAAGTGAGCAGAGTGATTCATTTCCTTGCTTCCATTTACACTGCGGGGATGTTCGAGTGCCTGAGTGGAGTCAAAGATTATCTCTTAAAGTAGAGTCAAGTCCAGGCAGGGCATTTTGCTGTGACCCATTTCTTGCCCCTGACAATATTTCTGTCACTTATGGTGGTCCAGATGTGAACGGAAACTTTGAAGCAGGCCTGTACTTATGCCTTGGGCTTTATGCGAATATACTCGGGGGGGGGGACTGATCATATTTGATGGTTGTCTGCGATTACTTTTTGTTGATTTGGATTTCAGTACATGTATGTAGCAGGTTTGATACCAACTTAACAACTTTTGGGAGATGCTTCGATTTTGTTCTTGCTTAAACTGTGACGATGACAAAATATACTGCTCAATTTATGCTTGAAAGTCATTGACCAGTTGTTTCTTAGTCAGGTAACCTTTTCTGCTTGGCTTGCCTTCCTGTTGCTGTGACTTCCTCTGGAAAATAGCTGAGGGTAAATTACAATCCTGCCACCTAGTGGTTGAGGTCGTGAACGCTGCCTGAACGACCGCTGGGTGCTGTCAAACACCGTCCCTGTTGGTTGTTTCACAGAAACTGAAGAAATGCAGATTATTGCACAAACAGCATGAAATATTACACAATATTCACACAACATGATGACTGTATGTATTGCCTATAAATGTCCTAAACAGGGTTTTACAGTATATTGTGGTTTATGGAAGTGACACCTCAGTGCCGCGATGGATGTTTAATGAGCAGATTATTGTGCCAGTATACATGTCAGATTTTCTGTCTGTTAGATGACACAGTAAAGCTGCCTTCCAAATAAGCCCTCCAGATCTGCTGCCTCATCCAAAACCCGCCACCCTGTGATTCATACTGTGTTAGGTAATTGCTTCTGCAAACATCAGCAAAACGTAATCAATACCACTCACTCATCTCGGTGAGATGCTTATTACACCGGCTCATGTGCTTTTTTTCCATTCGTCCGCGGCGGATGACACCGGCAGAGACAAGAGAATGCAAATATTGACAGAGACCAGGAGCCATCATTGCTATGACGGCAATCTAATGCTGACGTTGGCGGCATGTCAATCGCTGACATGTCACTATCTCAGTTGCAATCCATGCGTCTCATCAGGGGTGACAATGTCCGCCCTGTCCGTCCTCGTGTCTCTGTTGCGTCTTCAGTTGTGTCTCCGCTCCTTTGTTTTCTTGTGAAAAGCTTTTCTCCCTCTCTCTTGCAGACTTTTGTCTATTCATCCATCGAGATCGCTGTGAGCCCCTTTGTCTTCTGCATCTTGGGTCTTGCACACGCAAAAGCCCTGCCCCCCCCCCCCCACACACACACACACACATTTTTCACACCCAGTCAGTGAAAAGTTGGACAAATCTCACTCTGCAAATGTTCTTAATTCTGTTGTAGATTGCATGTCATGCTGGAGAGAGCAGTGAAAGAAGACAAACAATATGCTTACAGATTGTTTTTGCAAAGTAGGCGCACGGAGGTAGAGTTGGGATCGGGCCCATCAGCCATGGCAAACTCCAGAGATTCTGCTGTTTGGGCGAGTGATGGATTGCTTGTCATGACAGGTCGTTGTGTCGTACAGATGAGGATGGGAACCGGCGCCGTAAACTTTCCAAGCTCCCAATGAATGCAAAAACAAACATAAATATTTAGTCAGGTTCTTTGATTGCGCGGCAGTCAAATGCACACTGCCATGCCCGATTGATTCTGTGTGCTTTATTTAATAACAGGAGTGCTCTGCAAACAAGGATCAATACGGTTGTCTGCACCTTTATGCAGCGAAGCGAGCACGATGTAAAAAGAAGTTGCAAAGTGCACACGACGCCGGGACTGACTGGCTGTTGGAGGAATCGTTTAAAGAACAAGAAAAGAAAAAAAAAACAAAAACTGCTGATACAGTAAAACGACTCCAAAATATCGGACGCGTCTTGTGGATCGGAGGTCCCGAGAGACAAGCGCCAAGGTCAGGGTGCGACTCGCAGGTCGGTTATGGCGGGATGTATGGATATAGGGAGCTGATCATGGCCCGCGGGTTTCAGTGCCTTCGTCGTGTCGCCAAAGGAAAAGACGTGTGAAGGGCATGACACATGAGGATGCTGAGGCTCGACGCTGCAGCATTTCTGGATTTAGTGGAAGAGACAAGTTGGCCAATGGTTATTCAAACATGTCAATGTTCTCAGACACTGGTATACTTTCATTTATACTTGATAAAGCTTCCAGTTGCATCCTGTTGTGCTTTTTTTGCTTGAACCGAGCACATAATACTCGGAGTTCTTTCGACTGTAAACTGTTTATCAGTGTTTTCCACTCCCCTTCTGTGCTCCACTTAAAACGTTTCAGGAGCAAACATGGCATGTTCACACGGAGTCCAGGGGTAATAATGACATCGGGGTCTGGCCCGCTCAGACGGAGAGCGGGTTCAGAGCCCTGCAGGTGCATTATCTTCCGTCTCCATCCAGGAGAGTGCAGCACTCGGTGCAATTTAGATAGCGAGCAGAACCTTTGAGCTATCAGATCTCTGCGCAGAGTCCAACAAAAGGCTGGAGCCGATTCAAGAGCACGTCTATCAACATCAGGATTTGTCTTATTTTGGGAGGGTGAGCACGAGGACTGTTGCACTTTTTGTTTTATTTCGCAGGATGCACGTAAAACCTTGTGCTGATCAAATATTCCTTCATCTGTTTGCCTGCAGGAAAGGGCGTGATTGGACAAATGCTTCGACATATGCTCAAGTGTCTGGAATTATTGCTCCATATGGTCCGCCAGCAGTGCCACTGTACGTGCGTGAAAGCTGAATCCACTGTTGAACGGGACCAGCGCGGTATAGCTCGGAGATTTTTATGTCAGTAATGAAACAGAGATATTTACCGAGACTGATTGTTTTTGACGGTAAATGCTCGGTTGTAATCAGCTAAATCTACCGCAGCTGTTTACAATATCGTATTGTTGGTAAATTCACATTAGAATGAAACATTTTT
>JASSRZ010000083.1:4242086-4259054 GCA_032164315.1 Malacoctenus gilli
CACACACACACACACACACACACACACACACACACACACACACACACACACACACACACACACACACACTCAGACTTACACACACAGACTCTCCGGGTGTCAGACTCGTCTATTTCAGCTTGCGTCCCCGGTGACAGACTGAAGTGATGCCAAGTTGTCAAGCGGGTTGTCTGTGCTAAGAGAGCATTGAGACAGTGATAGAGACACATCCACCTCATGTCCGTTGTGTTTTAGAGGGTCCCAAAGTTTCCATTAAACTTCAGGAGACAGATGTGGGGGAAGGTTGTTCCGGGTCATAATCCAAGGTTAATGACTGCAGGGTGAGTTGTGGAGGCGCAGAGAAGGCATTAGATGGAAGTCCTTCTCGTTAGCGCAAGCTTGAAGCTCATAAGTTTGCGTAGGAGTCAGTCAGCCAGGTGAATGTCACCTCATTATACTTGTTTTCTGAGCACATGCTGCAGCAGTGACGCCACATTTTACATTTAAGCTTCTTCTAGAGATTTTGACTGATACATTTCGACGCTGAAACCGACAGCAGAGAGAAATAGACGCCTAAAAAGCTGCATATGTTGGAACGTTTAGCTAATTTCGCACTAGCGGCTAAAGTCTGAGCTGAATATTTAGTGACCATTAACAGGTTCATTATTGCAACTTTCAGACTTGTTGTTTTGATCTTTGTCTGTGAGTAATTTCATAAAGTATGAATCCTCCTCAGGATGATGGAGTCCCCCTCCTCTTTGTTGATTTGGTCTTTTAGCATAAAAGATGAGCAATTCCTGCTGCAAACTAAATTTGACCTGTTTTGTTTGTCTCCTAATACTGACGTCCACTCACCAAAAATACTGTGTGAGCTTTAATATCTCACAATTTTTGCTGTATTCAAAACCTAACTGCTCGGAATAAATACTGAGGTTTCCTTCATATTGCTCAAGCCATATTTGCGTCACTTGAGGGTATTTGGAAAACAAAATTCTGCATGAGCTGGATTCATTTTATGATAATGTGAAATCACTTGAGCAATGGAGCCTGGCCCTGGACTTGGCCAGAAGCATATGTTTGACCTGGCAGGGTTGGCTCCGCACTGCTGACAGTAACTGAAGTTCACCCTGTGCCTGTCCAGATGCCAGGACAACAATGTAGCCAGACTGACCTTTGCAGCAAGATTTCCCCGTCATAATGACCTCATCTTTCACAATTACGAGGTTGTTCCTGGTAATTGGGTGTGAAGGATGTTGCGATAATTCCAAACTGTTTTGCCGTCAAGCTCTTGTTACTGCCGTCCTAAATGCGTTCGCAGGTCCACTAAATTAGAAATTATTGGCGCAAAAAGGAGGTTGTACCGAGAAAGTAACCAATGCAGATCTCAGCAATGACAACATCTCTGGGACGAACTCTTCAACTACAAATGATGAGGTTTGCATGTTGAAACTTGTATTCAGGGCCACCGCGGTTACTCCAGCTGGTTTCAAGAAGTGAATGTTCATTTCCACGCAAGTCGGAACTGGCTAAAACTAGTCCTGCACAAAACTAAGCTGGAGATATTCACAACATTAGTGTATTTGTGACCCCTAGTGGCTCGAGTTGTGATGACAGGAGCAGGACAGAAAGGCGAGTGATACAATGGTCCAGCTCGTCGCTATCACAATGTACAATATATATGACTGCGCTTCTCAAAGTGTTGAATGTTGAGTTGTGCATTTTAGACTTTCTTCCAACAGGTCAGGGAATCCTTTCATGATCGCTTGTCGGTGCTTCTCATTTATTTGATCCTCGATACAACCGTCTGCTAAGTTTCACTGTCGACAAAAAAAAACCCTCTTTAAAAACGGTCATCTTATTTTACAACACGTGCAGGCCGTTTATCATGGTTTGCTGTGGTCTTGGGAATTGACTTTTGGTGCATTTGGGGCACTTGTGACTTGTTCCATATCGAGTGGCGTGCTTTTGTGGGGGAGTGTCAGGTACTGTAGCATTTCAAGTTGATGAGGCATTTTATTTGACTGCAGTAAAAACGGCCATGAAAAGAGGCCCGAAAAAAAAGTTATTGCTCTTCAACCAGGCAATAAGCATATCAGTGATGTGGAGAGATTGGGGGGGGGGGAAAGGGAGTCTGGGAGACATCGGGAGACGGAGAGTGTCTCCTAAGAAAGATACTGTCTGATTCCTGCTCGGATTAGCAGGAGGAGGCGGGCCAGAGAGATTGAGGGATAAAAGATGACAGAGCACAAATGGAGGAATGATAAACATATAAAGAAATAATAAACGGGTGAAAGAAAAAGGTGCAGAAACCTGATTTTCACAAATCTTTTCTGAATTTGTAGACTTTGGTCTTAAAATAAAAACAAGAGCCAACATAAGTTCTGTGTTCTACGGTCCTAGTTACTGCTGAACCAGTTTGTCATAGCTGATTCACATCAATGTTTTAAATCCCAGTAAGCACTGATGCATGAATCGGCCCATCTGTGGACAGCACCACTTTCTGGTAACATGGGAGCTCAACCTCACTCCACTTTCTAAAACTAAGGAAGGTACTTCTTCCTTCGTACTCCTCCACTACTTTTCACTAACTCAAAGCGATGACACACATGGTCTCGAACTTTGACGCGAGCCTTCTTATCCTTCTTGCCACCGTGGAGGCCTAATGTCTGCTGAAGAACCGTGGCACATTTTTACAAGTCAGTAGTTAGAAAAGCTTCTCACTCTCCCTGTCGCCGAGGTGAGGTTCCACCTGGTGGAACAAGTGCTCTGCGGACCGCTCCCTCGCAGCCAAATGTCTGCTATGTAAATGAAATATATCGCGTCAGGCTGGTAGAAACGAATTAGAAGAATTGCCACAGTCCCTGCCCACCAAGCCATCTGTTGGAAAGGTTTTCTTTTGGCAACGCATGCAGGCATATTAAATCCGAGACAACTTTCTTCGCCCCCCTGTAGGCTGCTTAACCTGTTTAATAAGCCTGCCGTCTCTTGTGCAGCCCCCACGATGTCCCCCTCAGACTCCCGTACGAAAGGACTATCTGCTATTCACCTTTTCTGAATGCAGTGTTCCTGAGCAAGGCACAGATCCACAGCCTGGCCCTGCTCACGATGCAGTGTCGACACCATCCTCCAACCTCCCACCTTGGAAGCTGTGGCGCTGTTCACACTTCCTGCTCCAGTTTTCATCACCTTTAATTTATTACAAGTGCCCAATTCTCTGGAGCACAAGACACTGGACCGTGACCCTGCAAGACAGCGTGCACTTTAATCACTGAGACCGAACAAAGTGCCCAACGCTTGGCTGAACTGCAGAGGAACATAAGGTGCCTCGGATTGACAGACCTCTGTTCCCCACCTTCTGAACTAATTTGTGTTAGTATGCAGCGTGCAACAGCAACTTCCTACTTTTCAGATTGCTGTGTGGGAACTTCTTTGTGATGAGTCTCGCTTGAGAATGAGCAGATTCGATTCTGTGGATCAAGGTCACTGTGACCTTTGCAACAATTTCTTCTATCAGACAAGTTTGCATTCATTGCCTGATGTGTTGTTATGTTTATAGGTAGCTGAAGAAGAACGTGGAGAGATTTTCATGTAAACGACAGCTTCTTTATACACTTACAGATCATATGCATGTCGGAGAAGGGAGATGTATGTTATGTTCCTGTAGTCTGCAGTGGTTTTTACTTATGTATTGTCAGCCAAGGTTGGGTAACAGTAAACCAAGTTCAAAGTCAGTGACTAAAGTTCAGTGATACACAAGGGAAGCTTAACCTTTGTGTTTGGATCCAACAGACTGTGCTGCACATTGTGATCCAAAGGTGTCGAAATGCACCGTGCGGTGGAGTTTGTTGTGATTTTGTGTTGGATATTAGATAGAGAGCTCTTGTCCTCCACTGAAAGTTAGGAACACGTCAGAAACGAGAAACAAAGCAGACTGGTTTAAAATGTGAGAAAAAGCTTCAGCGTATGTGCTTCCACAAGGGTGATGTGGCAACGAGCCTCTCGGTAAGAAGCCAAGCCAGTGGAGGAGGTCTCATGCTTTGGACAATTATCTGCTGGGAGTCCTTGATCGTTGTTGTGGGTGTCACGCTGACACATCCCCCCTCCAAATTCCCCAGATCTCAATCCAATCTGTGGGATGAGATTCACATCCCACGACATGGAGAATATAATAGATCTGCTGCGCACGTCTTGGTGCCAGAGTCAAGAAACACACCTTCAGAGGCTGAGTGCTGCTTGTGCCTCGGTGTGTCAGGCCTGCTGAGGTGGCAGAACCTACACAATATATGACAGGTGGCTGATTGGTAGTGGCGATAGCATTGTGGCTGTAAAACATGTTTCCGGAACTGATACAGTCGTTCCGAATGTTTTATGTCACAGAGTTTAAGTGACGGCAACTCGAAAGGCTTTTTTTTTCATACATCAGAGGTCTACAACTGAACGTGATCAAACTCCAAAGAAATCAAAGTGAAATCGAGCAGCCTGGTCCCTTTGTTTACTGTCAAATCAGTACTAATGCTGACATTTATATTGGCATTAGTAGTGAGGCATTGACCCCCACATTGTCACAGCTCTGCATAACGGAGATTACAAGCTTCCACAGGTTGGTTCCCATTTGAATTTCTAATCTTGTGTGCAGGCTATTAACCCGTGTGTCACAAAAAATCTTATCTGCATAAACTCCAGACAGTTGTGTTGAAGCCAGCAGAGTAAAATGATTGCCAGGGACAATAAATATATAAATAAAGGACGCAAAGACGTGAACAAAAAACAACCGAAGAGATAAATTAAAATCAGCAGAGTACGATCACAAAACTGCCTTTCCTGAGTTGTAGCTGTTCCCCTACATGTAGTTTGTGCGCATATCTCTCTTGGACATTTGTTTGGCAGCACGTGTGAGGGGGTGGTCCAAGGAACAGGTGATAAAATTTTGGTGTTAATCCTGTCATCTGGTGACCTGGAAGGATGAAAAACATCATTTCTGTGGTGTTTTTAATGAGTCTTTGGCCATTTCTGACAGCACCATTTGCAAGGCAGGCAGGGAGGCAGGGAGGAACGACAACCCCATTCGGAACGTCCTGTAATGCAAAAAATGCCATATTGGCCCCCTGCGTGTCCAGTGATGGAGGTATGCGCTCTACCAAGTGCCCTCCTTGCTGTAAGTGCACCACAGTCAAAATGTTGTCCTCAGCTTCGGCTGTGTTATCTGAGGTCACACGGTTTGGCGGTCACACAGAAATGTCACACAACAGTGATAAGCAGCTGCTTCCTGCCTCCCAGCCATCACACCATACATGTTGGCTGGACATCGCCGTATCATCAGTGACCCGATGAAGCGAGTTCAGGCTCCACATCCTGCCCTGTTGTAGGCACCATCCAGTGGTTCATTCCTCTGCTGATATTTGAATGTTCACAACGCTTTCTCATTCAGCATTGTAAATATTGAACTCTTAAATATGGTCGCATATGGCTGTCATATTCATCAGTGACAAGATAATAACTAAAAACATGAGACTCAGGTGACCACAGAAGAGTATTCACTGCTCTCTTCTCACAAGGGTCCGAATTTGACATTGCATGTTGGAAATACATTTGTTACACTTGACACAACAATAGAGTGTCTTTCTGTTCTCCTTGAGTTCACACAGCTCACAGCAGTTCCCCTTGTTGCAGCTGTCTGTAGTCTAAAATGATGAAAACAGTTTGGGAATTTCAATAACGGCTCACTCTCTCACACATACTCCTGGCGAGCCAGTGGGAGCCAGAAAACACACGCACCCACACAGTCTCTTACTTTCAAGTACTGGAGTTGTTGATTCCGGGGATTGGGCAGACGGAGCCTCCGCGTCATCCTCCCGAGTCCTTTTAACAATCACAGCAGAGGCCTGAATCCTCCGAACATGTTGGCTTCCCTCTCACCAAAATCACACCGACTCCCCCCGGTAACAGCCGGATTGTAGCAGCCCCCCCCCCCCCCCGCTTGTCCAACCTGGAATCAATCCTGAGAAACTCGGCACGATGCGCAGCGAGATGTACGGTATCGTTCGCGAGGCTCCTTCTTCTGTAGCCGTGATCAGTCACCGTGAGGATACCGATGCTTCTTATTGATATTCAGCCTCCCCTGAGCTGCGGCAACCAGTCGGTCCGCTGCCACCTGATTGCGGTTAGATTGATACTCTGCTGCCAGTCTTGGCAGAGATGTATAATTTTCAGCAGGTTTTGCCACATGAATTTGCTCACATCTACAATTTGGACAATTTCATCATCCTCAGGCCCAGACAGGCCACACACCCGTTATTCAAATATGACAGCTGTAGCTTGATATGAACTCAATTAAAATTTGTCGCTGAAAACGTGAGAATTCACTTAAGTCTGTGCAAGTAACAGTCTTATTCAAACTTTTCTGACAAAAGGACCTCAAAGCCAGATGTTTGAGTGTCGTCCCTGCAAACTTTCGTGACTCACGATTTGACAAAAAAAATCCATCGCAGATGAAATTAGGTCGATAATTTGAGATAAAAGAGTCTTTCAGTGTGCCTGTGTGAACACCTCGGTACAGTGATAACCTCATATTCCTTCTGCTCAGACAGATTCTAATCCGGCTCGACACGCCGCTCCCAATGTCCTTCTTCTGTCTTTCACCGCGTTATCTCTGCCACATGCCTTCTCCTCTCTGCCCCCCTCGCCTCCTCCCACCACCATCATCTTCCCACCCACAACGTAAACCATGAGATGGCAATTAGAACTTTGTTGACACGCTGACTCCGCAGGGAACTGCGCCTTCTTTTTTCTGTCCTGCAGCATCTGTCTCTCTGTCCGTCTCCCTCCCCCGGTCTCCCGACGTCCGCGTGTTTCTGCCTCCCCACATTTCCGTCTCCACCTCTGACTTTTCTGTCTTTGTCTCCTTTGCTCAGCACCTTTGCACCCATGGGTGTCCTTTTTCATTTTTGTCCACTCACCACCCCACCGTTGTCCCTTTCGCCCCCCCCCCTTTTTTTTGTCGCACTTTGTTTTGGCGTCTCTTTGTCGACTCGTGTTGTGTTTTTCTTTCCTTTCTCCTCAGCTGCAGCAGTCTTGCTGGTTTTCTTTCAATCTTTGCCAGAGCTAAATTTGCACAAACACACGCGAATTGAAATGCAAAAGCTGCTATTGGTAGATGACTGCTGGGGTATAACAAGTAACCCTGTCCTTCAAATCACGTAAATGTGTTTATTTACCTATTTGCCGCATTTGTGGGATGAGCAGCACAGATGAGTATGTGGGTGGGGCCTTAAAATCTTGCCTCTGTTCACTGCAAAGAATAAACACTGTTTTTTGATCAATATTGATGATCGTATCCAATTTATTCCATCAAACAAACAGTGTAAAGAACACCAAGGGCACTTTGTTGGCTCACTGTGCTAAATGATACCGACCCAAAGCACAGTGTGGTTACACTGCTAGTGTTTTAATGTGAAAACAGCTTTATTTGGTGTCTTTAGCGCAATGAGAGGTTATATAGGGACAAGCCATAGATCTAAGAATGTGTCAGCCTGAATCTATGTGTGTGTTTGTGCGTGTGTGTCCGTGTTTTTGTGTGTTGCTGCTGTGGAAAAGGGCCAAGACAGTTGGCACGACTGTGTTAAGTGTCAGCTTTATTGGAAATCACATCGTGTGGCGAAAGCTCTGCTTTTAGTAGTTCTTATGAAGTGTGGATCCAAAACACTATCTTGAGCAGCTGCTGTATGAGGTCGCTTTATATCCATGGAATTTGGTTGCAGGAAATACAGCTGCTTCTAAATACAACTGTTTATAATCACTTCCATCAGGACAAGTGAGATCACTTTGACCATGTCAATGCATCTGACACAATGTTTTCACTCATCAACCACAGCAAAAATTCATGTTGTGGTGTGATTTGTAGCAAAATCTGGAGGTCTATCCTTGATGCTTGCATGTTATGGATCAATAACAAAAGTATTTTTTTATGCTATCTTTCCTCACGGTGGGGATTTTTCTGCCATGTCCCCAGAACACGACACCCTTGCCTTCGCTCAAATGCAGAAAACTCATTTCAAAAGCTAAATTGCTTTAGAACTGCACGTAGAGAAACGATCATGTCCACGTCGCTTACTAATTTTTGCTATCACACCCATCTGCGTTACACAGCAATCTAATCTCAGATCAGCTGTTACATGTGATTACATCAGAGGCAGTCAGCATGTGTGTGTGAATGAAGACGAGTGAAAAGAAAAAACAGCGCTTAGACGCACAGCAGTGCATTTTGAAGCGGGTGCTACCTTCAGATATATACAACTTGCAGTCCGTGTGTGTGCGTTTTTTCGGCATGTGTCAGCACACTTGTCTGAGTGCGTTCAAGGCCGGTAGGCTGTCGGGGACAGCGAGCCGGAGGGGCACGAGGAAGCTGTTTGATGTCATCACCGCGTGTCCTTTCTTGTTACCCTCGGCTCTAATCTATGGTGAGAAGCTGTCCGAGTCCTTCATTAGTTGCTGGTAACTCTCTTCACTGTAATGTCAACCTCTGGAGGCAAGGTTGACATGTGAGGTGAATACCAACAAGAAAAGACGGGTGGGAGAGAGGGATTATCTTCAATATTGGTGTCACGTGAAAAAAAACAAAAAACAAACCCAACACTGTTTTTCTTATCTGTGGGTGGGATCCATTCAAGTGTTGGAGTTCGCTGTGAAACCTGAACACGGTTTTGATAACTGGCTTTTGTTGCAGGAAGACACGTCATGAAAATCAAGTGTATTTGTGTAAAATATTGGTTCTGATGACTCTTTTGGAAGGACATTTATTAATTGTGCCTTTTATTGGATTTGTAGGGTGAGAGAAGTGGAAAGGATAATGCATCGACTCCGCGAGGCATTCTCATTGAATGTTTTACACAAACACACCCAAGATTGGTGACCTCACATCTAATGGGGTCGAGAGCCGGTCCCGTGAACACCCGTGTGTTTGAACCAGAAGGCTTGGTAATCAGAGTGTTTCCGGAAGGACGGTGACCCCACGTCCCCTCCTCTAACCTGCTGGATGGAAGGTTTTTCTATCAAGAGAATACTGAGGTGCTCCTCAAGCTCACATATGTGAGCTGCACCTCTTAGTCCAATTTGTCTCATGTTATTTGTACCTTTTTTAGGGTTTTTTTTTTTTAGTAAAGGAAGAGATTATTTGTTATCCCATCCGTGGCTCCTTTTATTTAGTGGTTATGCATAGAAATAAGATCCCCATGGGGATCACATTTTTATGGCGACAGGGATCAAGTGCAACGACCTTGCACCAGAATAAAGGGGTAATTTTAACTGCAAGCACATTTCTTTCCGCTTTTGTGGCTTTTATGGCTCCACTCTTGCCAAAATAAGTCAGGAGTATTTGATGAAGTGTCGCGAAGAAACCCCAACAAAAAACAAAAGAAGTACGAACGCATTTTGAATCAAAGAATCCACTCGATTCTGGCTCATTCTGCCTTCATCTTGTGTGATGTTTGTGGATTTAATTTGTTGAAAACATAGATCTTGTTGTATTCACACACCATTTCTTTATTGACATTGCTGATAATAAAGAATGCAATGTTTGTTTACCCACTTTCGAGAAAAAAATGCTAATTTCTTAGGGAGAAAAAAAACACCAACATACTGTATTGACTCTCTTTTGTTGTTCTGTGTATGGTTTGGTTGCAGCTCTTTGGTTTATGTTGTTTTCATCTACAGAATGTTTAATGAGATCAAACCTGGCAGAATTTGTACTTTATGAAAAAGATGACTTCTTAAAATTCTGGCAAGTTAAGCATGTATGCTGATGATGTGATGCTATTAAAATGGGTTATGGTCTTCAATTTTCTTGGAACTTGTATGAGCATAATTGTCTTCCATTTTTAAGACCCATAAAATCCGTTTTTTCCCCAAAATTATTCCTCCCACATTTTTTTTGTTTGGCAATAAAACTAACTAAGCATGAGGTATTGGAAGTAAACACACTCATCACTTGGAAAACACATTTTTATTGACACAATCATAGCAGGTGATTGACTTGGCACGTCTGACTCTGGGACCACCTAACTCTCCACTTCCTCTTCCTGCCAGCAAGGTGGACTCAGTGAGCCAACTATTTGGTTGTTGACTGCAGTGATGAGCACATCAGGGGATTAATATCATGGATTAAAGTATCGTTCCTGCCACTTTTACACCATGTTCGGATAGGGGCGCAGTCCCAAACACATTGAAGAAACGTTGAGGTAGGTCAGCCGTTTATTCCTCTCCAAAACGGGCAGCCGTGACTCTGTGCATTGTAATTAGTTCAATAAAGATAAATATCATGGACGAAATTTTCACAAAAAAAGCAGCTACAAGCGGGTAAAGAACAAAAGTTGCGCACTGCCCGGTGATGGCGATTTAGGCGGACGTAACGGCAGCCGCGGAAAAATCACAAAAAACCCCCCCAAACATCCAGGTGGGAAAACCCCCCCTACAACGTGCTGACGTCATCACGCGTGAGCCTTTTCGCACCCTGTATCCCGTGTTGCGTTCGGGACGCCAAAAAACAATGCTGTATGTTTACAGGACGTCAACATTGGTTAAGGACTGGTGAGTATTACGTGCAGCTCTCATGTAACTTAGATGCACCACCCCCCCCTCCCTGTGTGTGTTTCCTCCGGACCGATCGGAGGTTCCATACGAAGCACCTGGGGGCAGCGCTGCCTCCAGACGGTCCTCTTGCAGCCAATCAGTGCGTAACTTCTTCGAAAGGTTTATTCATGCTGTCGCAGATCAAGGCCAATGAAAAATTGTGCGTATTCTCGTTCGAACAATTTGCAGTGAAATACACCCAAAACCCCAGTTTTCGTTTTCATGTTTATTTTTTTCATTGGTAAACTTCATTTTGAGACACTGAAGAAGGGAAGGATGTGTTGGAACAGGTGATGGGACCTTCAAGAGGGAACAGACTCGACTTTCCTCACAATGTTTAACAAAATGTTTTGAAGGTGGCAGCAGATTTGCAGGTTTATCAGTCCACAGGGATATACATGAGGTTTTTTTGGGGGGTGTGAATGTAATCAGAGCTGTTCACAAAAAACAGCCCACAGGTTTTTTCCATCCAATGCTGCCGTCCTCACCCTTTCTTCACCCTCTCCGTGTTTTCTCAGATAGAGGACGACAGGTTACTTCTAATTTCCAGTGTGCTGGCCGGCTCCCCTCAGTGCTCGATTCGTGCCGGTCCACCACGGCGGCGTGTGCGCTGCATTTAAAAGGGGATGAGAGTAGTTGATCTGATTGGCCTTGATTGATGCCAGCAACTATCACACCCATTTAATCCTCCTAATCCGAGCACTTTAACAACAGTGCTGCAGGTGCTCTCCGCTCATGGAAATCTGTTGGTCACACACACTGGAGCCATCTCCTGCACTTTGAAGGATAAAAGCGGTGGGCGAGTGTATATGGAGGACTTGGGGAAGTCACGCGGAAGGCATATGGAAGCGAACCCAGCCATACCGTGAAGACGGAGGCTGCTTTTAATAGAAAACCTGGCTTTGAATTGGAAACAAACCAAAACAGTGTCTCACCCGATTCATGGCTGTTTTTTCGGTCATCTGTACCAGATGAAGTGGCAGCCCACTGCTTATGAGTGTCATTAAAAATAGATTTCAAATCCATTTGCCAACATCGAACAGAAAAAGTCTTTTGCGCCCTTAAAAGCGGTAATTCTTCATATGTAACCTGCCGACGCAACGGCAGTTCCACCAGTTTTTGCATTGGAGCTTGTTTGTTATTTCTAATTTGGCTTGAATTTTCAACAGTACATGATGTACTGTAAAAATTGCAGTTATTCCTTTTTTGAAACACTTAATGTTCAAGCTTGACAGCTCAACAGTAAGTTTAACAGAATTTGTCAAGCAAATGAAAACAGTTGTGGTTTGCTTTTCTTTTTTTTTGCTGCTGCTGCTGAACCATCTCTGGTGCCCCGACTGGGTCGAGGAGTGTGTGTGTGTGTGTGTGTGTGTGTGTGTGTGGGGGGGGGGGGTCTACTGCTGAGAAAGCCACTGCAGCAGAGGATGAAAGTGCTCGGTTCAGGATCCTGCTGTTATCTTACAAAAAAAGCGTAGAAAGTGTGCCTGCCAATAGGCAGTATTAGAGTCCATGTCAAAGTTGGATATGAGCCTCTGAGAACATGACGCTCGATACAATTATGAGGCGTGCAAAAGTCAATAAAACACAATCTGCCATGGTTCTTCCTCCCTCCCTGATTCGCACTCTGCGGCCCCCCTTAAAAGCAGATTTGGTGACTTTGGCACCAACCAGTCCTGCCGAATCTCTGCTGCAGGAGAGGTCAGTTTACCTGCAACTTTTGAAGCTTGGGAAACAAACGTCAAGGAATTTTGTTCCTTAATGGACGATTGAAACCCGCTTTTTATTGACCCAAACATTTTCTCTTGCGAGTCTGTGTTTTCGCGCCCAGAATTTGTCTCTTCGTCTAATTTAATAGGGAAAGACAAGCCTGAAATAGCGAATGATTAGTGGCTTATTGATTCATGAAATCTGAAAAATACGATAGGCCTCGTGAATTGGCTTGCCGAGTGCAAGACCGGGGGAGGTGAGAGGAGGCGAAAAATTCCCCATGAAGCTCCCGTAGAGAAAGAGGGACGGAGGAGAAATGGAGGAAAGAGGAAGGAAGGGAACGAAAAACAGACCGAGAAGAAGGAACGAGGAGAGACGAAGCAAAGTATCAGATAATTGAAAGGCGAATGGATACGAGGCAGACGGGCTAATTTTGTATCAGGAATATATTATGTAAGCTATATTGATAAAAAAAAAAGTTCAACATAAATTACGTGGTAACTACATTGAATGAAGCCACAAATTTAGCCGCGACTGGTATAAATGACTTTTTGTCTTCCCATTTCAAAGTGACAAACTCCATTAGTGCCAAAGGAAGACAGTTACTTAATAAGGGCAAGATTAGCTAGCTAAAGTAGTGGCATAAACAAGAGTTGTTGGGGAAACACAATGATCCACCGGTTGCTCCGTGCGGAGCGCAGCAGCAAAAGTAGGTATGAAAGCCAACTTTACCAACCACAGTGTGTGAAATGTACATTTAGGGCCGCACTAACAGGTGTGAAAGCGCCAGTAAGGAGATTACCGGTTAAAGACAGTTCTGAGCGTTTGGCACCCAAGCCAAGTCCTTCTTTCACGGCAATACAGTCATCCCCCCCCCCCACCCCCCACCTCCTCCCAGACAGACACCATTGCCTAAAGAGAGAGGCGGAGAGGCGTAGTACATGTAAATGAGTAGTTGTGGGATTACGCCGCGCTTTCAAAGACCTTAACAAAGTTGATTTAATGCTCATAGTAACTCCTCACAAAGAGCAGAAGGCCGAAACCAGTCTCATAACGAGCCTGTGAGAACACACGTGGCCTGCCGCGACCCATTTATACGCATGTTTAGCGGCTGATTAGGAATGAAACAATGGAACAATGTTTATTTGTAAAACATGCTGCATGCCTGTGGAGATGCATGCTGATCTCAGCACTGCGGCCCTTTTTTTCCCCCTCTTTCTTTTTTTCCTTTTTTTTTTTATCACCAAAGCCAACAGATGGAGTTTTAAATATGTAACGAACCACCAGAGAACTGCACATCAATTTTATATAGTCTTTGTTTTCTGGAGGCGTTGCAGTCGGTGTCGTAGTGTCGCGCTAACAGATGAGCGCTGTCAGCGTGCTAATTAATGCTAATAACAACAACGTGATGACATGAAGATGGTGACACTCAAACATGGCTTGTTGGGAATAGTTAACAGTGAAAGCGAAGCCCTTTGCGGTTTATTGTAACTCGGTGTAAAGACTCATTTGTTTTAGGAACTCAAACAGACCAGCCATAACATTATGACCAGAAGTCCAGAGCTGCCTGTCTGGTTTCCTGCTTTTGCCCCGAAAACCTAGATTGCTTTCATAATAAGTCTTAAGTATTAAAGTATTTTCCCCCTGCATTCTGGAGTAAGAAGATCAGAGTGAAGTCTTGCAGTAGTTGAGAAAAAAAACAAATTTTTTAAAAAGAATAACTATTTCAAGCGTCCTTTTTTACGCATTGTTCATCTGGAAAACACTGAGAAAAATAACGTATTCGTTTAGTGAAGATTTTCTTAATTGTGATGTTAAAAATCCAGTGCCAGCAATTGGGTTGAATTTGACATGCAAGTGTGCATACGAATACTGTTACTCTTGTTTCTCTCTGTGACTTTGCCTCATTCTTCCCACATCTCTTTGTCTCGCCACGTTCTTCCTAATAACTGCTTATCAAAGCATAGTTATTGAGCCAGAGAGAGCTGCAGTTTATCACCAACACACACTTATCCTCATCGTCTGTCGCCTCTCTCTCTCTCTCCCCCTCTCTCTCTCTCTCTCCCTCTCTCTCCTTCACATTGAACCAGGGAGTCAGTGAGGCATTGAGAAGAGGTCTATTCGGACTGTGGTCAAATGAGGCACCTGGGAATCAGACAACATCAATCCTGCTGTCAATACGGGACAGCCGAGCCATTCATCCAGGCCACCCGCGAGCAGAGTCGGCGTGGGTGTGCCTGCATGCGTAGTGTGTGTCCAACGGAAAGAATGTATTTATGTGCTGATGGGCGGAGAGGGTGGAGGAAGGATACAAGTGTTGGAGGGCATTTAAGGTATCCTGACTCCATCAGGTGTTTGAAACTGTCTGTTTTTTCTCCTCATGAAGTTGAAATCTTTCTTTTTCCATATAAACTAAATGATTTTACACATGAAACTGTGTCAGATTTTGACAGATATAGACTTTATTCGGCTTTAGGCCTGAAATCTTTGGCTTCATCTGACTGCAGGTCAAAGACAGAAAAACCACTGAAAGCCAGTTGAACAAAACCAGTGTGCGCTTTTGACAGTGTGAAAAGTACATTCATTTCGTTTTGTCTTTTAAAGAAATACAAAGTTAATTGAATCGACAAGTATATTTTCTCTTAGAAGTGTGATACTTTTATTTAATCGCCAATGTTAATCTATTATCACATTCATTCTGTTTTGTTGTATAAATTGTTTATTTAAGATAAGGGGCATTCTGCTTCGGCTGCACTGAGAATCTGATTGTTTCTCAGGCGTGAACTCATGCGTGTTCATCAATGTATGACTGTGGAAAAAAAAACCCAATCCCCTCCATGTATGTGCCTGGAGGCATCAGGAAGTGGAAGTTTCACCACAGGAATACATTATCACCTCATTGTAAACCTGGCTGTTGTTTCTGTCTCCATTCACACCAAGTAAGAGTTAGTCACGATTGCCAGCAATCCAGTCACTGTGACACGTCTCCCCTTCCTTTTCCTTCCGTTATGGGTGAAGGCCCTCGTCATGTTCTTCGCTGTCCCCACTCATTTCTTCTTTTATTCCCCAAACAAGCGGGGGTCATCCAGCAGGCCACGCTCCCATCCTGTCTCGATCTCTTCTCACCCTGCCGTTTTTTTTTTATCGCCCATTTCATGCCCCCCCGCCTTCCTGCTCTGCTCCCCACTCTCCTCTCCCTGTCCTCCATCGCTCTAGTCCTTTTGCCACGTGTGACTAATCTGCTGTGATGACACCGGCGCTCCGTCGGTCGGTCGGTCGGTCTGTCTGTCTGCGTGCAACTGGGCGGCATTTGCTGCTTTCTATAGCTGCGCTTGCTTGTTTCGAGGTGTGAGGCCTGATGGAGGTTTGCTCCGGCCGTGTTAGCTGGAGTGGTAAATTGAATTTGTGGCTGCGCGTGACCCAAACCAATACGTTAATTGACCATTTACAACACTATTGTGGTCTGTGAATGGAAATATCGGCGGGACCGCGGCACCAGTCCAGACAGAAATGCATGGCGGCTTGGCTTCTGCATGTTCGCATGCATCCCACATCGTTTCCCTGAGCCCCCACAGCTTAGCGGTGGACTCTTTGAGGTCTATGTTACACCTGAAGCAAATGTCTCTGCCAGCTTCAAACAGACACAAGTGGATCAGTTGAACACATGACCCGAGGCAATATTCACCTGCTTTCTTCTCCCCTGACCATTCATTTGCATTTTTTCTTTGTTTTTTAGATGCCGGATGTAACAACGCTCCTTTTCCCACCAGGATTTCTGCAGAGCGCAGTGACTCGCATCAGTCATCAAGGTTGAGAACAACGGTGCCATCGGACGTGCATTCACTGGCAGTGAGGTAGGATGTTTTTGTATGTATTGCTGAACATTTAGCAACAAACGCCGAACAACGGGTAATTAGAAACCTTGTAAAAACAGACCGCAGTAGGATGGCAATCGCACAAGTTAGTCACATTAGGCTGACACATTAATTTGCGCTCATTGGTTTGTGAAAATGAGTTTACGCCTTTCGCTGTGTGCTGTTTGTGTTATGCATTGAAATATGTTTACGTCAGGCCGACTTGGTACATCTGTTAGCTTTTTTTTCTCAGTTTGCAAGTAGATCAGAAGTATGTAAAGGTGTCTATTTGATGCAGACGGTTTAAAAAGCTTGTTGGAATTTGGTTCGGACACAGAGAGGCCAACAAAGAGGAATCGAACCAACAACCTTGGCATGGAAAGATAAAGAGCACATCCAACCAAGCACCACATTTTTTCCCAATATAGAATATAAAGAATGACATTGTTGACTCTGATGAATCGTCACAAACAATTCAGAGCAGCCGTCTTCTTCATTGTCCTTAACAACACTGCGTCACTTGACTCCCGCAGCGTGCATTCACTGTGAGTAATGTGCTGCTTGACACAGGAGTGAATGGCAAAAAAAAGTCAATGTCAATAGCGGATGCAAGCCGAGAAGTGGTTTTTCATTGCTAGCTGTCACAACAGAAGTGTTCGGTCATGCATCTCTCGCTCCACGTCGTACATCACTCATCACACTGTAAACACATGCACTCAAACACATGCGCTCAAACACACACACACACACACACACACACACACACACACACACACACACACACACACACACACACACACACACA
>JASSRZ010000083.1:4266052-4280517 GCA_032164315.1 Malacoctenus gilli
GTGTGTGTGTGTGTGTGTGTGTGTGTGTGTGTGTGTGTGTGTGTGTGTGTGTGTGTGTGTGTGTGTGTGAGAGTGTGACTGTAAGACTAAAACAATAAATTTGAAGTGATCTCACTGGTAAGGCCAAGGGGCTAAATGGTATTCTTGTTCTAATTTGCATTGAACTCAAAGGAAAGGAGGACGCAGAGTAAATGTAATGAGAAAGCTCTTTCATGGTTGCATGTCATGAAGAGAGGTGATGTGCGTTAATGGTTTGTGGTGAAACGTGACAAGAACAATGCCGATGCTTCAGATACATGAAGAAGACAGACTGAGTTTCGGGGCGTCGGCTACAACGAGGAAGGTGCGGTGAAGGTTTATTGGCGTTCCTTGGTGTGAGTTACCTACCCCCCCCCCATTGATCGTGGACTTTTATTGTGGCCCTTCCTAAAAGATGGAAGGTTTTTCTGCATGTGCAGGAGATCGCCGTTGAATATGTGTCAGGAGGAGTCCAAACGTGCACCTTTGTTTGTTTTTAGCGCATGTCCACAGAAGCAATATCTTGAGGAGCTCCCTTCAAGGCAAGCTGTACTTTCAAGCTGTACTTGAGTGAGTTTTGTGTGAATTTGCACACAAAACAACCCTGCTTGTGTCCAGGTTCCCACCAGAAACGTCATTGTTCTGAGGCATCAGCGCGAACGACTTTGGAGCCACGCTGTGCCATGAAATCAAGTTAATTCTGGTGGATTATGGAGTGACTGTCAGCATATTCGACGCATACAATTCCATCTCATGCTTTGCATTCCAACAGATTGTAGTTTTCTCTCTGTGCGTCTTCTTCCAGTTATATTTTTGTGATTTTTGTAACCCAAGGCAAAAAGTCGGCGTGCACCCCGAGGACGCGGTATCTGCTATAAAAAAAGGAAGCAGCATAATTGGGGTAATTCTCATCCTGCAACACAAAGAACGAAGGCACCTTATATGTGCTGCAGGATGTCTTAAGAAGCTAATGAATCTCTTTGGGAAGACACAGAACTACAGCTGGGTTTCAAAATGTGATATTTAGAAAAAGTCCCTTCTCGTACTCATCGCTGAATTTGTACCCGTGTGGCATCTGTTGCTGGTATTTGTTGCTTGTTGTGGGATTCCTGCGAGGAGGCCAAATTGCCCACTCGTGACAGTGAATCGCTGAAGTTTATTCGGTGTTTGTGGTGCTTTCAGGCTGCTTCTTTGCATTTAAATGTGGGATATGCAAAATAAGGATAAATGTTCTTCTATTTGAAGGAAGCCTTTGCCAAGAGGTTCACACATAATGAATGAGGAGTTGGGTGAAGAGGGTGGATGAAGATGAACTTTGTCACTAACTTTGAGAGGTAATGTCGGTACCCATGTTTGTTTCTTGGTAGATTTCTCTCTTTGACAGAATAATTCAAATTGATGCTTTTTTATGGTCCCTGAAGTATTCATGTATTTGTACAATTTGCCTTTTTACAGGCTTAGAGTTTCAAATAGAATAAGGTGAGAAAATGAAGCCTAAACTCTACAGGAATGGATGCTACCACGTGTGTCTGTCTGTGATTGCGTAGCAGTACAGCAGTTTGGGCAACACCAGAGGCTTCCGATCATGTTAATGAACCTGACATCAACCGTACTGTCTTCCTTGATGGTTGCCATGACTGATGCAGCTATCGCTGAAAACTGATGACGGATCAGCGACCGGAGGCAAAGCCGGTTTCGGCACGTTTGAGTCGGATGGAATACTCAAGTGACCTTTGTTTCTTTACTTTGAAGGGGGGGTCGTGTGTTTGCTGTCTCTGTTGTGCAACATCCATTCCTCTCTGCATGGTGTGTAATTGTTATTCCACTGACTAATCATTTCAAATTGGATTTGGAAATCAGCATTCATTGCAACGCAGAATGATTTTTGCACCGTTTATCCGGGAGGCAAAGCTTATGCAACTGTGAAGCATAATTCATTGCAGTCAGATCTGACCCCGGTGCTCCGTCGGCACTCTGCGAGACAGATAATGAAAAGCTGTTGCTTCCCACATGGAACAGGGTTCACTGATATTTATTTTCTAAGTCCTAAAGATACCGCGCTCATGCGCTCAAGGTTTCCGCCAGCTCCTTGCGCTTTCTCAAGACCATTTAAACCCGAAGCTGTGCAGCACAACATGGCAAGAGTCAGCAATATCAAGGCTCCTGTATAACGTTTAACTGATTATAAAAGTGTAAATGTATTCATTTTTCAGGGCAGTCACACTTCATATATACATTTTCATAAATTAAGAACTTTATTTTGGCCAACAAATCAATATCAACACTTTGTACATGAACGTTAAGAGATGGAGACAGAAAAGCTGCAAAATTCAAATGCGATGTGTGAGATGGCGATCAGTTTTCTAGGCCTGAAAAAGCTTCAACATAATTTGCAGTCAAGATGTATTTTATGGTCGGAGTTATAAATGGCGTCATTACTGCAACAGTTGAGGAAAAGTCCTTAAAAACATGTCAGAGTTCACGCCAACTCTTGGCTCGAGGTTAGAGCAGCTTCCTTGAGACGAGTTAAAAATCCCCTGACCTGCAACGTGAATTCAAAGCGTGGGTGTCGAAAAAAAAAAAGTAGCCCCAATTAACACTGCAGTTGTGCCCTTGAGCAAAGGCCTTCCAGCCCAACTGCTCTCGTTCAGTTGCCAGCTTTCAGACTGCGGATGCTTCTGGTTAGTTTCCATGCGCAAACATTTTAAATGTGTGAGTATATACAAGGTAATTTCTCTCCATGAAACAGGGATTTCATTTTGTCTGGGGAGAAGAAATGCAAAAAGCAACAATACTGACCAGCAAGTGAAAGTGTCTCCTCATGCAATACAACAGAGGATGTCCGCGATCCCTTCTGACCCTCGCTTTCACTCCGGCAGAACTTGACTCCAAAAAAGCAAATCCAACAACATTTCAGCCGGGACACAAAGCGAGCGTTCTGATGCAATGTGTGAAGGATCAGCGTTGATGGTATCTGAGACAGATACCGGGCTTATTGGACATTCTGAGCAATGAAGAAATCAAATGCTCCGTATTTTACTGAATTATTTGTGGTTATTGATAGTTCGGGCGGTGCAGGAGCCAGACCAGGAGCCTCTGGCTCTCCTGAACTCCTGGTGGAGCTTTTGGTTGCTGAAGAGTGGATGTGAGAGTATGATCAGGTGGAGCAGCTGAGTCTGACTGACAGGCTACTGTGAAAGTCCTTGAAACCTCAAAAAAGTTCTTTCAATCCTTGGAAATGATCAAAAAGCAGAGTAGCATTTGTATTACACACTGTGATCAAGGAGGAGTGACAAGTGGTAGATTTCTAAAGAGATACTTTTGATCGACCACACAGAACATTTTTCTTGCGTAATAAAATGGTCAGAAACTTCCCGATTAATTACAATTTGCCATTATTGTGTTCATTAAAAAAGCCGAATTTTGTACAAACTTTCAGAATATTTCTCTCAACCTTTTCTACTCGATACTTGATGTTTTTCCTGCTTTTGGATGACAAAAGGCAAAAGCTTTGTGCGATTTAGAGTTAATTCCATTGGTTTTCCTTTCAATGTCTGCTGCAAGGCTTGAAAATCACTGACAGATCCCCGTGTGAGATGATGGCCTAATATTTCCAGGCCTTTTTTATTGTAAAAAAAAAAAATCTATTTCTAGCCCTCAAGTACACAAATGAAGGATTGTGTTCGCAGCTCTTCCCTGCAGTGAGACGTGTCGCTCGGTGAGTTGGTCTGTTTCCCATTTGATCCTATTTCCACACATCCGTTTTTTTTTTCTCTGAAAAGACCCGTCCAAAGGAATGACAGGAAACTGTTTCATAGACACACTATTTACTGTGAATACTTTCTGATCTTTTTTTTTTTTTTTTTTTTGCATTCCTGTTGGATTTTTATATCTCTTGTAGTGTGTTGGGGGGGATTACCGAGAGACACGCAGACAACGGAGCTCCTGAATGGGCTGATGCAGCTGAAGGAAACTTGTTTCAGGGATTTTGTTCATCACTGAATGAAATGCAAAAAAAAAACCCCAAAAATTGTGCTCGTAGTTACGTAAGACTCTTACACACAAACAGAGTATGATTTGTTGAGGGAAACATCAGCAGGTGGTGCCACGCAGCTAAAGGCCAAACGTTTTTTTTTTCTTTGTATATTTTGATTCGTTAAATAAAACCAGAGTGTTAGCAGGAACAGCCTCAGCGACAAATTCCCTAAAAGTTGCCAAGTGTTTTTTTTTTCCCCCTGCTGCTTAATCTTTTTGACTTTTAAACAGGCCTGCTGAGATTTATCAACCTCGTAAAAACCCCTTTGCTTCATTGAAGGTCACTGAAATATCTGCCAGGAGTGGGGTTTTTTTCCCCTCCGTGCAGTCACTAGCTGTCCAAAAAGGATGTTTGTCGGTGAATTTCTTTGAAAGTGATGTTGAAATAGATTGAAACAATCGCAAACAAATTGCACGGATTCATGACACACACAGTTGGCTGCAGACTACACGTGCGTTTGGCTCCGGCAAGCAGATCATGCATGTGTTTTTTGGCACGTCCAGCCTCCATTCACAGGCGACTGAACGTTTGCTGGGCAGCAGAACGCGTAAGCCTCAGCGTGTCTGACAATGTCCGCGCCTCTGTGAGATTATGTAAGGAGGGGGATTATATCGGTCCGGAAATTCACATTAACACCTGACCTATTGTGTTTAATCCTGCTGATGCTGCAGGTAATAGAGGGAGAGAGAGTGACTAAACGGTGGCCCCCAGAAATGAGACGCTGGGGGGGGCAAGGGAGGGAGAGATCGACCGAACCAGATAGGTGTGGTTTTGATTTCATGTGTGGATTCAGTTGAGAGAAACTAAAAGGAAGACTCGCTGAACGGCAGGTGGACCGAAATCCACCCGGGACGCCTCACAGGATGGTATTACCAGGTCGCGTTCTTCTTCGAAGGATGTTTTACGGCAGTAATTGTTCCCACCGACGTCTAATCACTTAATCCTCCAGCAGAGAGAACAGTTGCCGGAGCTGAAAAAATTGAACGTGGAGCCCAAAAAGGCTTCTCGTCAGTGTTTTCATCGTTGCGAAGTAGCTGTCTGAATATAAGACGTCTTGTGTTGTGTTGTGTTGTGTTGTGTCCTGTCCTGAAATCAGAAAAGGAACGATTGTTGTGTGACCAATCTGACACCACAGTCAGGACACGTTTCTCTGTTCTGCTGTTCGCCTGCCCAGCACAGCTCTCTCTGACATTGCGAGGGGGGAAAAAAAGAAAAAAAACACTACCCGCCCCCCCCAAGGGTTGCTAAATAAGAGTTCACATCCAACAAATTTGTGAACCCCCCCCCCAACATGACCCGGCTCCGCGGACTCCAGAAGACCGTTTGAGAGCATGGCAACAACAGCGGCCCAAGTTGACTTTGAGTCCAGTTGCCCGGGAATAAACGGGTTGTCACGGATCAGATGGCGCTGTGGCCCGATGTGCGCGAGATGATACGTCTGCCTGCCTGTCATAATCACAGTAATGACATGATGCCAAGGCGCATCGCCAGGTGTGCTGAAGAGCTTTGCTTCTGACAGCTGTTACAAAGAGCACAGTGTTAAATATCAGAAAGTGCTGGCAGTGTATTAAAGTGCGGCGCCAGCTGACACGCAGGAGCGAGCAGCCTGCACTCGCACTCGGCTGAACCGCGAGGTCTTTCAGGCTGGCTTTTACTCGCCGCGACAGTTGTTCCCGTGCGCTTTTTTCCCCGACGCTTGCATGAGATCAAATATGCGGGTGTCATAAACCAATTGTGATACCTCGATTGCGTAAGCTGGCAAAGAGCAGGGAACCTTTTTCCTCATTTCACCCCCACCAAAAAAAAAAGAAAATCAGATTAACCTGCCTGCAGCAAAAGCAAAAAAATGTCCTTTGTTTAACCCCATCCCCCCCTACTCATAAAATCCCTATAAAACACGCACAGGCGTAAGCCAATAAAGCCACACACCAATAACAGTGGACGTGCAACCACGTAGAAAAGCCCGTAAGTGCACAGAAGCACGGTCCTCCTTCAGTTTTGGGGCGGATGGCATCAAAGCAGTCCCTCGCATCAATTTGCAGAGTGTCCTTGTAGGTTGTTGTAATGACATGAAGTGCAGGCGTCTCCGCTGGGCCCCGTGTACACGCGTCTGTACACGGACGCCCCCCCCCCCCCTTGTTAAGCCTGAGGGGCAGCAGACAGAATGACAGGCAAGAAGATAAGCTGCAGTGACCTCCCTCATTTCCTCTTCCTCCTCCACGCCGCCTGTTTAACCTTCCTGTCTGACCCCACGGGACGCGTGCGCCCGCGACGCCGCGCCCCTCCGCTGCGAGAGCGTGCTCGCAAAGAAAAAATTCGAGCCGCAGATGCTGCAGGTGGAACGCCGGCTTGCGAGAGAGGGTGCGCTCGCGCCGGCTTGTGTGTGATGTTTGGTTGACAGATGGGATGCTTTCCCACCGGCGGGGTGTGTCCAAAGTTGTGCTTTCAGCTTTGTGTCTGTTCACAACTTGTCTGTCTGCAGTTTTTTTTTGGGGGGGGGGGGGCAGAAAAGCCAAATTAAAATAGAGATTCTGGATGTTCAGATGTCAATCGATTTGCTTTACAAACCTCGCGGATGCATTTAATAGAAAAAAGATCTGCTGAGATGCCGTCGTGTTTACTGCAGTAAGAAAAACAAAACAAAAACCAAATCTGCTTTATTGAAAGTCAGTGGGATAATCTCTATTTTTCAGTATGTTGTCTTTTTTCCAGTTCTGCTGTGGTCCAAATTGGAGCCTGAGGCATTCCATGTTGGCCACGCACTGTCGCTATTTATCTAACACATTTGTCATAATCTTGGCATGGTCGCATCGGCGTTGCCTCAGCCAATATTTGCATGGAGGTCAACAAAACAAACGTTTAATTTTGAGTGGCAAAAGAGCCTCCAGAGACGTGGATGATGACTGGAGGTCACTTGTTTTTCCTTTTTTTTTTATTGCATCAAGCGTCTTATGCTGTGCGGAAAGAATACACTGGATAGAGTGTGATGGTGGCCCCTCAGTATTCCCACCACCTCTTTGTCCTGCGTTTGCAGTGTCAGGTGGGAAGCACTGGATCATTTGCGCCAGCATGCCTGCCAATCCTTTCCTCACCCACTCCACAAAAACCCGCTCGTCACTGCTTGCGAGGAGCGAGCGCCGAGTTCGTTTTGTGCCTGAAGCGAAAAAAATTCAGAATTCTGTGAGCGTTTCTGTCCGCCTAAAT
The DNA here is from genome assembly GCA_032164315.1 of Malacoctenus gilli. Taxonomy (NCBI): domain Eukaryota; kingdom Metazoa; phylum Chordata; class Actinopteri; order Blenniiformes; family Labrisomidae; genus Malacoctenus; species Malacoctenus gilli. The sequence goes on from JASSRZ010000083.1 coordinate 4,273,311, forward strand.
GTTAAAACTGGTTTCTGTGGTCCAGCTCATTTTTGTATATCTTTCAATGTCTTCTCAACGTTTTCTCGTCGTATTTCTTTGTGAGTTAATGTTGGGTTTGTTTGGCCAAATTGCACAAAGGCAGGAGGGTAACAAAGACACCTGCCCTGCATTGTGACGGTCCTCACTTGATGACAGGAGCACATTCATTTGGCAAAAACACACAGTTGATAACAGCCTTGTTTGTGGAGCCGGGGAGTGATGCAGCGCCGTTGTTTTAGCACGCTTGCCTTCACGTCTTTTGGCCTGCCGGTTATCTTGTTAGGCGAAACAATAGAAACTGTTGCTTCTGCCTCCTACTGAGTTGCCGTCTTACTTATTTCTCCTGACCACATCGCACGCTGGGCAGCACTTTGTGAGATCCTTCGGAATTCGTTTTTAAAGCTTCGGGGGATTTTTTTTTTCCACCCCAAGCCAAAATTTCCCTCACACACACAGTTTTGCGAAATTTGCGTGTGTCCACTCATTCGTGTGATTTGTGGTGCGCACAGCTACATGCCTGCACTCATGCGCGGGTGCGTCCAAGCGTGCCCACCGACCATCTCAAAGCGCTGCGCGGAAAGACGGCGCTCTTGTCGGGCCGGAGGCAGAGCGCAAGACATCAGACGCCCGCGGTCCACAGCGGGGGAGATGTAATGGAGCTCGCAGGCTCAGAGCCGCACGCGCGCACACACACGTTTCGGAGACGGACTTGTGTTTGCACTCTGCGGAAAGTGACTCTCGCCGAGCTCAACTGCCACAACAACAGCTCGCTTCTCCTCCCGCCCTTGCCGGAGACTTAACAGGTTGATTAAAAAAGGCCGGCCTCCAGAGAATTAGCTCTCGGTGCTTCTCAGCGAGGTTGTGGGAGAAGATTTGACACTTTGGGCAGGCCGGCTTGGATCTGAGACGGAGGCAGGTGGCTGCTGCCGCTGGATTGAGCGGGGGGCGCAGGCTGGTGGGCGTGGAGGGGTTGCTCCCAGCTCGACAGCTAGACAGGTTGGCCCGAGTGAAGTCAAGGGATTGTCTGGGAAAGTGGCTTCTGACCACAAGCAAACGGGTCAGCGAGAAGGCAAGAAAACTTTCAGCGCTCAAGTCCGGGCAGCCAAGACTGGCGAGTCGCTCCCGCAAATGAATGCAGCAATTCAACTAATGAGCAGAGAAGTCTCGTATTCATTTAAAGTGTGTGTGAAGGTGAACCGAGTGCACAAACACACCAACAGCAACAGCAAGCTAAAATCGAGCCGAACCATTGAAATCCAAAAGCTTCACCACTGGCCTCCAACTCATTTTGATATTTCAATCGTGCGAAATGTGAAATTGCAAACATTCGAGGAGGAACTTAATTCCGATAAAGTTGGTGGAGCAAAGATCAAGGCTGTTTCTTGGGAGTGCGAGCCCAGGCAGGACCGGCGTATGTTGAGCCTCGCTCTATCGTTCGACGGCTGTTTTGAACGCCGCGCATTATCAAGTCAACCATCCGCCACTTAGCAGACTGCTTAAGAAGCACATTTCCACTGGCAGAGGCAGATTTATGCCTTCACATTTAGTGCTTTATCCGGAAACGGTGACTCGGGCAATATGTGAACGCGTTCACGTCTGATCTTTGGAGTTTGTCTCGCAACATCTTACATTTAATAGACGACCCTGGCAAATGAGCGTTCCTGACATATATGGCTACATTTTATGGAGCGTTTCACTCATTTGCATAATCCACTGTTGGAGTCGAGTGTCTGTGTGAGTCATCAATTTCAATAAAAGTGATCAGTGGCTGCACCTTCATTTTAATGCAGCGAGATGCTGAATTGTGTACTTAGGCGAGTATGCTCTTTATTTACTCCTGTTAATTTATTTCTACCTCAAAGTCAGCAGTAAATATGTTTGCTTTTCTAAAGCACTTAGCGTTACCTGGCAGGGCTTCGCAAACATGGCCGAAACTGTATTCCGACATAAGACAGAGTGCGTGTCGGCGTGTGTGCGCTCCGAGTCGGCACATGCATTTCAAGTTTCCAGCACTTAATCTCCTTTCTGCCACTTCAGCAGCTGCTACACTTGGCTTAGATTTAATTACGCATCACATTAAATGTTTGAGCAGTTGTCCGCGCGCTTCCTGTCTCTTTCTGGTGCGCCAGAACATCTTGTTTTACAGGTTTCTTTTCAAACGAACAGGGACAAGGGGCGGCGGGTGGGGGGGGGGGGGGCACTTACAGGCCTTCCAAAGATTGCAATCGACTGTAAATACCATTTGTTGGATCGAGCTAATGTGTCTGCAGCCATAAGAAAATGACACCTAAATAATGAGGGTCACGTACGAGGTGCAGCGTAAATTACCTTACAAATTAGTGCGTAAAGTGGACTGCAGGGAGTGATTCATCAATGGTGCTACAAAAAGTTTGAATTTTAAATGTTGGTACTTAGAATATAATTGCCCACAAATGCCTCTTTGACTTCGCAAGGGCCTTCAATCACAGTGAGAAACGCAGTCGCAGAACAGCCTCCAGAGTTACTCTCACTTTGTCTGCGACGTTTCCCTGACTCCTGTCAATGAACTTGGAGACTCACCAAGCTTTGTAATGATTCAACATACAGTAATTGCACATCATGGAAAATTCCGGTTTTCCCAGAAGATGAACTCTGGCGCGCTCTCTTGCTCAGCAGCCGGATCAATGATTGTTAAAGCCCAAAGTAGAGGATATAATTTACTGTGAAATCGGACATGCTGTGGGTGTTCGCAGCGAATTGGAAACTCTATCGCTCCAGCTTGACGTAAAAACAGCACTAATTGTGGGGCGTTGGGAGTGCGGTGGGATCGCACTTATCATTAGCCGCGCGTGGATGCAGCAGACCCTGACAGGGAGGCCTGTGTCTCACACAGATCCTTGGGTTCTTGGTGTGTCTGAAGCTGGTACTCCATGAAAAACAAAGCTGCTATATTTGGCCCCAACTTTCCAATGCACACGCATGTGATGAGCCATCAGGCTGTGCAGTGGGAAGGCAATTATTTTGGCAGACACCTTCTTCACTGTTGCTCTATATATGTCAAATTCATCCCCCTTTTCGACTCTTTTCTGGTCCTTCTTTTTTTTTTAATCTCTGTTTTCTTCGACGTCTTTGTTGCGACTTATTCATTTCGACCGGTTCCTCTGATCTTTCCTCTTCTGCCCATCCTTAATTTACTCTTGTTTGCTCTCCTGGCCCACCCTCGCCCCCCCCCCCCCTCCAACTCCCCGGCTCTCTCTTTCCCTTAGTTAATCATTTTGATTGGATCGATCAATATCAGGAAGTATGTGGTTGCACAACAAAGCGTTCCTTCTTTGAGCTCACTGCCTCAGCAAAAAAAAATCAACCAACCTTGAATGGAAAAGATTAGACAGGCAGCTTGCTATGGAACTACGTCCAAGTGCAGTTTTGTAGTGAAGTAGTAAAGGATTTAAATACTTCACCAGCCTGTTGTGCTTCAATACTGGATCACAAAGTAACCATAGTTTCAGAAGTATTTCTGTAGTACCTGTATATGTTAAGAGATCATCTCAGCTTTATTTGTTGCTATTTATCCCTGAGAAAGCCTTTAAAAAAGCAAAATTTTCAGTGAAATTAACAGTGATTTATGTACTTTTATGTTTGCCCAGTAAAACAAAATTCATTGGTGGAGCGACAAAACCTGCAAGCTCATCAAAGTGTTGCCACAAGCCGTTGCAGCGTCAGCTAAATGTATATGTATTTTATTAAGGCTATTGGCTGGTTTTACAGGCTACATATAATCACCCAGCTTTCAGGTGTTGTAGGTCACATGGTAATTGCTGGGTGGTCTCCTGGGACGGTGACGTCTGGAAGTAATGCTGCGCCGTAATCCACCATCGCTCTTAAAAAACCTTTTTAAAGGGGGACCGACTCACTTTTTTTATCACCCACAGCACAACGGATTGTTGCACACAGTAAACTTATGACACATAATTATCCGCTGCATAATCGCTTTTATGATTTAGCGACGGCAAACACAATCGCGGGTGCGCCATCGCGAAGGCTGCGCTCAAGTGAACCTCAGCGTGGCGCGGTCACATGAGGTCAGTGTCACCATCTCTGCGCCTGCAGCTCGTAGGTTGATTCAGCATGCTCATTTACTTCACAAAACAATGTCCTCCGGCCCGCGATGTCTCCGAGTCCACACTCTTGAGTTGGAAACGTGTGCTCGAGGGGGACAATGAAGGCACTGAGGCTTGAAAGGCAGACCAGTTCATGCGTGGCGTGATGAGCGACATCCCCAACAACCTCTGTGGTCTCATTTAGCCACTTATTAGTGGCCACTCGATTTAAGACGAGGTACTGTACAAGCTGTTGTTTCAAGTTGGGAATAAATTGATGTCCGGCAATAAATAATGATGTTATTCCAGGCTTTAGGCAAGAAAATGTGTTTCAAAATAGCCTTTTTTCTGCGAAAATAAAAAAGCTGATTAGTTACAGCTGTGATTTTAAGACCGTTTATGTTGTTTTGTGATTCAAAGGAAGTTTAGGACTCGGACGATTGGAGGTGTAATTTGTGTTTGGGGTCCTGGAAGTCATTCATGGTGTTGCAGGTGGTTGTTTTTGTGAAGGTACCAGAGAAATGTGAGGGTCAGGACCAAGCATACTGTGAGGGAGACGGAGGGACGTAGAAACCCCGGCCCATGTCTCACCTCCGCACAGCTGGCCGGACGCGGCAGGATGCGGTGTGAATGTCAGATCGTTGGCGTTGAAAAGTTGCAGAAAGGATACCGAGCGGCCCAAACGAAATGTTGAGAAGGACGCTGGTGCTTTGAGAGACAACTAAGTTTGAATCTGTTCGATGAGCAGATAAAATGAAGCACTTACGCTGTTTATTTTGTTTAATATTTGGACATTTCCACCACAGCAACTGCACACAAGTGTAATAGACAATACATGCTCCTGTCCTTTGGTCTGGTGTGGATGACCCAACATGCAGCAATGATGTGCTCACCTGAATGTTATTTTCTCCCATAAAATTCGAGACTCACTTTATTTGTCAGTTCGTTGACATTTGGAGCTATTTGAATATGAGGACAGGCAGCGCGGGGATCCAATCTGTTCAGTTAAACGTTGACACAAAGCGCAGCATAAATTTAAGTTTACTGTTGTACTTTTCGCCGGTCGCACGACTCGGTCCATCTGTTAAATTGCAAATGAAGTTATACATCGTTGGCCTTTGAATTGTTTTGAATATGTATCGAAAGTTTCCGCCTCCAAGTTTTACATTTTTAATTATTTGTTTCCCAAAGACCTGTTGCAGCTTGAGCACAACGCGGTTTTTTAGAGAAAGCAGACTGGTTCATTATGTTGGCTGTTTTCTTACCGTCTGTAATGAAAACTGTCTTTCAGTTTTAAATAAAATAGTACACTGGACTTCACATGGGAGGTGGCAGTGCACTGATGTCAGCTTAGAGAAGAGGCTGGTGTTGAATTACAGCATTGTAGTGCTGTGTTTTATTCCACTTCACGCTCCTAATTTGGAAATAAACGGTTGAAGTAAGTTCAAGTAGACAAATGAGAGGAAGAAAATCTGTTGGGAAACAATATGTACAGGCTCGAGTGATGTTCTGCTTTGACAACATATGTTTTAATCGTGCTGTTCTGAAATTTTGTCGTTTTGAAAGCCACCTTTGAACCAACAGTCCGCGATGAGTCGCTGGCTTCCTTCCTCAATTAACTTTTATTTAGGTTCTTGTGTAACTTGCAGAGAAAACAAAGTGTCCCGTTTCCTTGATCCATTTCGTGTTTGCCTGAGCGCTATCTGACGGTTTGATCTGTGTGACGCCTGTGTCACTTAGCTGTGTTTTCACAGCTCCATCCCAGCTGGGATTACCCATGTTCACTTGCTCTCAAGCAGCAGCCTCTTACAATGGAAATGTCTCGTTTGATGTTTTTACACCGTTTGACAGAGGGAGAAAAAAGAAAACCTAAAAGCACTTTTTTCCCTCCCACTTTCCTTGTTTACACCCTCATTAGACCCAGGAAAACACTTTTCAAAAAGGTAAGGCGAAGGTTAAAAGGGGAGAGGAGAGAGGGAGGCAGGAAGAAAGAGAATATAAATGAGAGCGGAAGAAATTAAGCCACAGGAGGGGAGAGCGGAGGGGTTGGACGAGGGGAAGGAGCAAGAGACGGGGGAGAGAGGAGGAAGCGCAAAGCGAGGGAGAGAGCAGGTTGTTGGCTGAGCTCCAATGAGCTCATTGAAGAAGACCCTGCTGTCAACTTGTATCACCGTGACAGACAGCAGACCCGCCACTCTGGGAGGGGGGGCCACTGCTGAGACATGCGCGTGTACACGTGCGCACACGGGGACGTACACAACAACATGCAGACACAAAGTCACATGTACACCTGAGTACACAAGTAAGCACAGCGAGAGATGCAGACAGGTCCACACAGTCGCGGGTTGAAAGGCAGGAACACATGTCGAGTGAAGGGGAAGCTGTTGGAAAGCGGGTTTTACTGAGATACATTGACGCAAGATTTGTGGCGGATGAAATCGTTAATTATTCTCTTTATGCTTTTTATTAGAGCGACTCGCGTATAACTGCGATATCTGCATGAGACGAGACGAGTTCAAAGTCAAGCAACAGGCCGGTTGATGTGTAAATCCACGAAATGCTTTTACTTTGAAAGGCCTTCTTCCCATTTGAACTGGCTATCCGACGACATCGGGGTTTCCTGCCTTCAGTGACGTTTTGTCAGAGCTGCCGCCTCGGTACTGTGCGCCGTGGATCCCGGCTCCGTATCGAGCACCGAGCAGATGGTTGCCAGGGCGACGGAGGGTCAAGTGGAATGACGAGTGAAGGGAAGCTGTCTTCACACAAAAGGTACAGGCGGCCCAGAGAAAGCAGACGACTTTTTGACGCGGTGCCACCAGTTGGCAGGCGAACAATGGACACTCTCGGAAAGTGGAGTCGTTGCTTTTTGAAACTTTGCGAAGTCTTCCTTCAGAAGCGCAGAATTAGGACAGTCCACACATTGAGATGACCTTTGATTTAGCTCCGTTTGACGCAAACTGTGACACAACTTCCCTAAATGTTGCTCTGATATTTGAGGTGTCGTGAGTTTTTTTTCCTCAACTTGTTGTCGGTGATTATACTTGGTGGTCAGAGGTCGGGGGGGGGGGGGGGGGGGTCGACTGGTCTTTGAAAAATTTAGCAAAAGA
>JASSRZ010000083.1:4316004-4332124 GCA_032164315.1 Malacoctenus gilli
CTTTGTTCGACCCCCCCCCCCCCCCCCCGCCATCCATTTCTGGGAGAGAATGCGCATTTCATTCAACACTTCATCGACGCTGATGTCACTTAGGGTCAGTCAGATTCGATTTGAATAAATGTGCGCAACCTCGCTGCTGCCCCGGAGCGGCTTGTGTCAGTGGAATGTAAAGCAGGCAGACAATCAGTGAAATCACAGTCGTCTCCACTCGCCTGATACTACAAACACACAGTGTATTAGAGGAATATGAAGGCACGATAAGCCTCAGTCCCACCTTTACTGGATATGAGCTGGAAAAAAACGGGCAAGAACGTGTGAATTCGTAAAGCCGACGCTCAAAAGTTCCAACCTTCGCTGTCCCCAGTTGTCAGCTGGGAAGTCCCACGGATGCTGTTGAGATTCTGGGCAGCTGTGCTCACCAACTGATGTATCGCTTATATATTTTGACGAACCCAGATGGTTTCGCACCTGTTTCTGCGAGCTTAACAGGTTTTGTTGTCAAGCGATATGACGCCTTCAAAGAACGACCGCGTCTCGTCAACAGTCTAGACGTCGGGATTTCTTCTTTTTTCATTTGCGCGTCTAGTGGCAAGAGGTGGCAAAGGTGAGACGGTCGAGACTCCGGTGAACACGTGCCGGTCGGATTGATAAGCAAGATGAAGCTGATGTTTCCGGAGGCGGAATATCAAGGTGTACGACGGTGCCAAAGTGCGCAGCTGTGAGCGCCATGCGAACCATGCAACGACATTTAGGAATCAGGAAGGAGATCAGTATGTGAACAAACATGTTGGGTCGGGGGAGGGGGGGGTTGTGGGTGTGTTTGTGTGTTTGTGTTGAATTCATGAGACATCTGGCATCCCTGAACCACCCCTGCCCTCTTCTTCCAACACACACAGACACACACACACACACTTTCCGCGCACACCAAGAGCCTGAATAATGAGGTGTCATGTCTCTTTCCCACCCTGGGAGCTCCATTCATGCCTCATCCATTCACGTCATCTCGCAAATCCATCTCTCGTGCCGCAACTCTCGCGTGTTGCACTCTTTTCTTTACCCCCGCCCTGTTACGACCAACACACAATGAGGAATGTGCGCAGTGCCGGGATGGAGGTCACGATATGGTGCTGAGAGATTGGGGGGAGGCTTTTCTATTGAGAATAATTACAGTTGAGGATTGCACGCTCCCCCGGCCTCCCCAGTACGAACGCCTCCCATTGGTCCGGGCGGCCTCACGTACGGCCTACCAGCTGCCCTGTTTGTCTCGGGCGGCGGAGGTGATCATTATGAGTAATGAAGATATTATTTATCATCGTGGATAATTTGACAGCGGAGCTGGCCCCGGCTGCTCGGCGACAATGGATGCCATTGTTGAGGCGCCCGCCGTTCATCATTTCGTCTGTCTCGCACTCCTGAGCGAGAAAAAACACGGAGGTGGAATTGCGAAACACGAGAGCAGTCGTCTTGGTTTTCGTCTCTCCGACGGACGACGATGATCGCTTCGGTTGTTTCGGGGGGATTTCTTTCAGTATCGTTTAGTTTAAAAAAGATGCAGTTTAGGGTGAATCCCTTGACGCTCCTTGATCCACATTACGAGTGATAATGAAATGTAATCATGTGCCGTTTCGCACCGTGTTCAGCAGTTTTAAAGCACTTCACAAGGAAAGGCTAAGATTGGGGTTCAGACCACTATCGGTGGATTGGTGCCCAGCCTTGCCGAGACAAGGTCACCAAGGTAACACAAGATAATCTCAGGATTTTTTAACTTTACTGCAAATTGAAAAAAAAAAAACTTTGTTTCCCAACTACTTAATTTGTGGGATTAATATCCTACTTGATGGTAATCTTCTCTGAGTGCGTTGGTCGGACTTAGCGCTCCTCGACTGAGCACAGTATGGCACCGACACTGCGTTGATAATGATGCAACACAGTGAAATGCAGGATTCAATCGAACTCATAGGAAGTGTTGTCACGTCTGTTTACGGCACACCTGCACCTAACGTGATTGTGATTCCTGACAGACTTAGCTTTATGGTTTTGCAATTGTGTCACTTTAAGAGGACCGAGTCACAGTTGAGTTAGTTTTCGTACTGTCCGCCGTCAAGCTAATTCAGCTAATTTCGCGAAAACAAGTGTCCAATTGGAAAAGCTAAAGGAATTAATCCGACTTCACCATGTTGCATTCTGATTAAATGCACGAGCATCAAATATCTCATGCATAAATTTCACTGTTGAAGTCCTCATTCTTCCGCTGGTCCGAAATTCACAAACAAAGCCTTAAAGCATCAACCTGACAAAATCCGAGCAGTGACACTCTCTCAGGCTCCACTTAAACACTTTGAAAAACTCCTTTTCACGGAGTGTCTTTGTCTCTCGAGCCATCAATAACAGCTGCGCGATCCCGTAGGTTGAGGTGACAAGGACGCGTGTGCGCGCGCGAGCGCATCAGCGGTCACGCACGCAAACTGCCGCAGATCTCCTGTGGCGTAACCCTGATTACCTGCTGGCTGCGAACTTGCTGATGACAGCTTTATAACGCTGTGGCACTTCTCTTAACATTGCAGATAGACGTACGTGTGTGTGTGTGTGTGTGTGTGTGTGTGTGTGTGTGTGTGTGTGTGTGTGTGTGTGTGTGTGTGTGTGTGTGTGATGACAAACAATGTCAGTGGAAAGCCTGATCTAATCTACTAAATTTATATTTTTCTCCTCTATCTTTCTTTCCGGCTGCGGAGGAGTGAGCAAAAAAAAGAAAGGGGGTAATAAATAAAGGAGGAGGAGGAGGAGGAGAAGCGAAGCACCTATCAGGTGCAGGTGTGAGAGGCTGCGCCAGATAATTTATTCAGCTGGTATGTAAATAGAGTGAAGTATAATGCTATTAGCTGTGATTATATTAGGCAGCTATTTCAAGAGTGTATCTGCGCCCAGCTGCTCTCACAGATGTTAGTGGACAGCAGAAGAGGGGAGCAGCGAGGGCTTTATGTAACTTCTCATGCATGCAACTGAGGATTTATTGAAGTCAGACGCAGCATATACAGTATGCATGGCCATGAAAGTTGTTTCCTTTTCTTTTCTTTTCTTTTTTTTACTGTGTCCAAGCTCCTGAATAAAAACTGAGCATTTTTATGCCTGTATTTTGTCAAGAGGCGGAAACCTCGGCGCTCGGCTGGTGTGGGTCGATGCACGTCTGTTTGCGTCCCCGACGAACGCCGGCGTTCGTGCGGCGGTGGGAACTTCGTGCGCGTCTTTTTATAGCCGCTTTTGTTTAAGTCGCATCACTGTACACCAGGCTGAAGATCTGTGAGCCTGTATCTGTGTGCACCCTCGCCACCTCTTCGCTGCTCGCTCTCTTTCTCTCTCCCACTCTCTCTCTCTCACTCTCTCTCTCTCTCTCTCTCTGTCTCGAGGTATCCTTGTTCTCTCTATTGTGATGTTTTTATCTGTGTGTGATTGCTACAGTTCCCCTCAGCCAAAACACACAGCTCTCCGAAGGCACACACAGTGCCAGCTTTAGCCGCCCTCCGAGGAGCACGCGTCAATAAAACATGAAGCGAGGCCCAACAAACACACACGTTCGCCCGCACATCCACACACACACACACACACACACACATGCACCCCCGGCCCGCCTCGGCCTGTGCGTTTACACTGCTGTGAACATCAACACTAAGTGGAAGTTTGCACGCAAACATGGCGGCCGTGGGAGTTACCTCAGGCCAGCTGCTCTGCCGACCGCCCAATCAAACGCACCTCAGCGTCCCCCCGTCCATCATCGCCCAATCTGATTTGACTGGGGGTGATGTTTAATTCATGAGCACCGTTTGTCCTTTTATATCTTGGCGTGATCTTTCAAGACCTTCCCACCGCTCGAGCGTCTTCCCGAGCAAGCACGGCGAAGATTGAAAAAGAGTGATGCGTGTTAGGCAGAGAAGGAGGGAGTTGTTCCCACATGGGAGCGTGTGCGCGCTGCGGCTCTGCCTGTGTGTGTGTGTGTGTGTGTGCGTGCGCGTGTGTGTGTGTGGGTTAGCGTGGGAAATGTTGGTGCAGCAGGCTTGTTTGTTGGCGCATCAAGTGACAGCAACAAACTTCATGTGAAAGCTCCGCAGTCTGAAATGTTTGAAGTGGGCATTGCAGCTCAGCAGAGGATCAGAGAAATGAGAGGACACACACGGCATGCACACACACACACACACACACACACACACACACACACACACACATTCTGGCCACTGACTGAGGCGAGGAGAAGACGGCCGTGTGAAGTCGCTGGACAACTTAAACAGAAATGTCTTGGGGAAAAAAATACATAGGCGGAGCTTCTGACTGATGTAAAACGACTTAAATCCAAAAATATATCTTTACTGAGTCAGTGTGATGGGTCTCATGTTGGTGTTGGGGTTATTCCTGAGTTTGCACCTTTTTGTCACCATTTCTTCTTTTATGTTTTTGGACTTTTGGGAGAAAATTGGAGAGAACCCCTGCATGCTGCATGTGTTGCAGCAATTGGCTGAGCTGGAACCCAGGGACCATAAAGCAAGAGTGGTAAATGCTCCATATTGTAGGTACCATTCTGAACAAGTCAGTGTCGGTGACGGTTGCCATGCATGTCAAAAAGAACAGTCTCCGCTGTTGAAAAATTCCTGCGTTTGATCGGTGTAACCAGCTCAGGTGTGCCGGGTTTTTGATGCCTCCTCTGTGAAGACGTCTCCATTTGATGCTGGGCTGATAATCCAGTGCGTAGGCTGAGGATTCCCCACTAAGCCCTCATCTGGAAGACACACCCATTGTCTCAGTGCAGTCACTGGAGGGGGGGGGGGGAATCCTTCTCTGGATGCCAACATGGGAACTCGTGTGTGCTGGAACACACGATGGCGGCGCCACTGCTGGGAACGTGTCCCCCCCCCCCTCTGCGCCGTGCTCGTGTCCCACTTTATTTCCATTTTTACCAGAGATTCTGGGAATCCCCCCCACCCACCCACCAGTTACACGCATCGGCCCCGACCCGTCAACACGGGAGCAATTTTCGTCCGTCTATCTTCCTCATCGTCCGCTTTCCCCGAGCGGATCCAATTCCAGTCTAATCGGCGGGGCCGCATGCCAGTCACACCAGCAGCAGCTCCAGCCCCGCATGCGGAGCGGCGATCTGAAGCACACTCTCAGGTCCCGCGTCGCGTTTTTCCGCCTCGCGGGATCCCCCGAATCGAAGTGTTTCTCCTTCCGCCACGCCCGTCTCGGGGGAAACGATCTGTGTACGTTTGCGTTCCGGCGCGAAACGTTCCCTCGAATTATTTCCTTTCGAGGTTAAAAAAAAAAACAAAAATGCTTGGCTTCAAGTTTTGAAGTGTGAACGCTGTAACAGTTCTGTCAAACTTTGCTAATTAGCATTGACAATGAGAGTGGGATTTGTATTAATGAGTGTGTTATCACATTAGATCCAGACTGCCGGGGTATTTCATGGTCTGGCTGTGGGGACATCAAGCGTGGACTGACGATTTCAGACCATTATGAGCAGCAACAGGCGGCGGCTTTTCCTCCACAAGCAGCATTTTAGGTCGACGCTGAACTTTCTCCCTCATTAATCGTCAACTTTGCGATAATCCACTCCGACGCCGTCTCGTCGTGCTCCCGACTTCTCTTCCTCTTTCTTTCCCCCCTCCCCTCGCTCTTCTCGTCTCACGCCGCCCGCTGCGCCTGACCACACCTTCTCTGCTCTTCCTTCTCTTCAACTTCGCTCCGTCTTTCTTTCCCAAACACTTTTTTTCCCTTTCTTTCTGAATGGGCGAAGGGTGCTCATTAAAGCAACTCTTTTATCATTTAATGAAGCCGTTGGATTAGAGGTGATGTGTGGACCAGTCAAAAGGGAGAAGCGGGGGACAGGTGGGACAAGTCAGGGGGGAGGAAACGTAGAGCAGCACAAAAGGAACAAACATTTGATCAACAGCAAGCCATCACTGAGCCGTCATACTCCTTATTTTTTGTGTTTTTGGAGATATTCTGAGGTTTTTTCACGGTCAGAACATGAAAAGTTTCCTGACAGTCTTCTGTGAACTGCCTGGCAGAAACCCTGGCATGTCTTTTCCTCTCCGACAACTCAAAGCCCAGAAACACAAGAAAGATTTCTGAAAATTAGTTGCAATTTAAACCGTGACCTTCTTGGAATATCCCAATGACTCCCTGCAGCTCTTCATCCTCTCCATCAGCTTTCTTTCCGACTCTGAATAGCTCGCAGGTGCGAATTTGTCGCGTTGTTTCAGCCCCGTGACCGACTTGCGGCCCGTCTTCGGTTTGCCCCTCCCTTTTGCCCCCTCCCACCCCATGTACCCCCTCCATGTCATTCACAGGATGCATGGATCAACCTGCTCTTCCAACCCCCCCCCCACTTTATTCCACCCGGTGATTCTCCCACATTGAAATGGAAAGTCGCACTTTCAAGAACTCGAACCCGGGCGTACAAAAAGGGCCCCCGTCTTTCCGCGGGTGCCGTTGCTTTAAGAGCGCCGAGGTAAAGAACGTACACTTGATCCGGCATTCATATTCAGAGCGCATCAGCAAAAGTTTTGATATTCGGTTTGAAGAGGCGCGGCACTTCAAGCTTTGTCCTCATGTCGATCCTCGGGGGGTGATAGAGACATCAATCAGGTGTTGGCGCTTTTAAGTGTGGATGCAGGCTGTGCAATATCCTCCTGACTCCATCCAAGGAGACTGTACTGTGTACACGTAGCACTGTCAATATTGTGATATCTCTGCTTAAAGAAACATGAGAGCAGGCAGGCTCATCTCTTTCCCCTTCTGCCTCTCAAGTGCCATCGCTGTCTCTTTTTCCATCTCTGCTCTCATTTAGCTCTTTCTCTGTCTCGCCGCCGTCTCTCATTTCATTTTCCATCAGTCTCACCTTCACTCACACTTGGTCCCTTTTTCCATTCTATACCTCAACATTTACCTGTTTTTTTTTCCCACCTCTCTCGCTCTCACGTCTTGTCCACGTCTGTCTCACTCAGCTCTGTCGCAGCAGAGACCAACTCGCCCCTCGTCGGCCGGCGCTTTTATTCCTTGTTCTCCTGAGCTTCTTTTCTTTCTTTGCGCGAGTGGAACTTGAAGCTGGAGCTCGCTCGCATGTTGCAGAAACTTTGTTGGTACAGTGGCAATCTGAGCCCAGTCTGTCAGCCAAAAGCAGCAGGTGTCCCGACCTGCTGTCGCCAAAAAAAAAAAAAAAAAACAAACTCTGGGAAACAGTGAATTAGCTGAAGGCACCGTGCAGCCAGTCTGTGATGAAGCCATTATCTCCAAGCATGAAGCTGCAAATTAATTGATTTGGGGCAGGTGGGTATTACTGTCTGGACACGTCACGAGCTTCGTCACGGCGCAGGCTGTTCGCACAGAAGTTTGCCGTTTTTGGGCCGGGCATTTTTAGAGGTCGTCGCTCCTTCCTGTTTCTGCAGGATCTCCAGAAAGTCAGGACAGAATACTTTGAATTTTTGCTCACATTCTTATCGTCACTCACAGATGAGTTTATTAAGTTTTGGCAAGCAATTGGACACAAATCAAGGACACTGACCTCACCGCAGGGACGTATTCCTGTCAGCATCTTGGGGCTTGCTTGCAAAGACACTGATCAGACGGTCGTGTTGTGGTAATTATCAAAGGTCACTGTGACCTCGTGTAGCATTCTGCATATGCGGCACACATTTTCGAGACTGTAGACATCTTGTTAAATACATATTGCACAGTCTGTCTTACATTCACCTTTTTAGAGGAGCTAATGTCGCAGTGTGTGTGGCGATCAGGAGGGGTTACCTCGTGAGATCTTGGAGATAAAGGGCAAAGAGTCGAGGAACACTGAAAGCCATCAAATGAGGATTCGTTCCAACTGCGTCTATTTCAGAAATATAAACTGCCAACATGACGGTGGAGTGTGAACTCTTAAATTTGTCACTCGTCCCGGAGAATGGAAGGATCCGACGGCAGTTGTGTCGGCTAGGAGAAGAGACCGAGTTGTTGTCACGGCGGCTTCATAGGCCAGCTTTTTTAATCTCGTGGAGTCTGTGACACCTCAAACAGGCCCTGACAGCGAGGTGGCGTCGCTGCGGGTTTTTTAACCTCCTCTCACCTGGTTTTTCACGTGTCGTGTGACACTCCAGGTGACTGGCGTGATTAGCTCCAGTGATCCCACAGCTCCGGCTCTGGCTCACTTCATCATTCCGCCCCAAACAGCCTGTGAAGAAGCTGAAACGAGTTTGACACTGATGAAAATCTACTCAGTCTCGATTTGATCTCATTGTGATCAAAAAATTACATGTTTGACCACCTTGTCCGCGGATCACACGTCTCCTCTGCGACGATATTTAGCTGCTTATATATATATGAAAACATTTCTTTATGCTGACCCTCAGCTCATGCACAGCACCATATGAATCATGTGGGATTGCAGCAGTATCGGCGGTTGCCCCTCAGCCCGCTGGTGGGAGCTGGGCTCAACTTGCCTGCAAGACAAACAGCCGACGAAATGAAAAAAAAAACGCACCGGTTTATTAAAAAGGAAGAAGCTACAGAGAAGTGGCTGAAGAGGCGAGATGAAAGAATCGAGACGGCGCCGGCGGTACCAGTGTGAATGCCACGCAGAGGGCCTGGCGCCGTCTCATTGTGGAGCTTCAATAAACGTTCGGTCATATTTACCGAAGTGCGTCGTCAGCGTTTGTTCCCCGGCCATGAAGGACGGAGCGCGCGGGCCCTTTTTTTTTTTTTTGTAGCTCCGTCCGCCATTAATGATTCAAATTGTGCCTTCTACCGCCTCCGCCCGCTCTTAAATCACTGGCGCATGCATGCCATTTGACCACACAAGACTGACTTCATTAGTGGAGAAGTCACAAGTTAGTTAAGTGAGACCGATCTAATGCAGAGCATGAAGTCACGCCTGATGAAGTGAGCCGAGGCGATGGCTCGCGGTCTGCCCGGCGCATCCGGACCCGGCGCGGTCACAGCGACGGCGAGTGCTTCTCAAGCGCAACAGACCCGGTTGTGCCACCTTTTTAAAGATAGCACATCAAAACCCTGATCTCGGGGATCTAACCTTCAATATCTTCGCAATATGTCCGTCGACTGGTGGGCGAAAACGGATTTATGCTTAATCTGTGGGAACAAGACGTCGAGGTACCTCATGCGCTCATAAAGTCGAGGTTTTATAACTCTGTCCGACGCACCGCCGAGTGAAAAGTCTAATACTTGGCTGGCAGAAATTAAAAGTTAATATTGCATAATAAAGAAAAAAGATCCTGAGGAGATTCTGGCTTTATTGTTGCGCTCCGCGTTCTCCTCTCCTCTCCTCTCCTCTCCTCTCCTCTCTCGGCTTCACCTCCTGTTTCTTCCCCTCCTTTCTGCCTCCTCAGTCTGCCTTCCCGCTCTTTCACTCTCCCTCTCTTCTCCTCTCTGCTGTCTCTTCCCATTTGCCCCCCTTTCCTCCTCCTCCTCCTCCTCCTCCTCCTCCTCCCCCTCCCCCTCCTCCTCCCCCCTCCACTCTCCAACCTATAGGGATAGAGACTCGGTAGAATTACCATCCTCTTGATCTATAATTACCACACAAGTCTTTCTACCCCTGGCTCTCTTTCTCCTTGCTTACTTGCCAGCCAGTCTCTCAGATTGTACACAGCGTACATACATCATCTTTTAAACATACCCCCCCCCTCACACACACACACACACACACACTCGCTCGCTTGCTTCCCGGTAACAGCCTCGCGTGGTCCGTGCAGATGAATTCAAAGGAACTGCCGCTGAGAATTCAGTGGGAGATGTCGAACACGTGTACGACAAAGACGTGGTGGTTTGACCATCGCCAACAATGGGAACGCGATTTCTCGTTGCCACGGTTTTCCATCCAAACAAAACGCACCGTGCTCCATTAAAGGCAACAGCATCCCAGAGCCGACAGCTCGAATGGGGATGAATAGGTACTGCATAAAGCACAGAAACGCGTGCTAAACTAAAAAGTAGCGGAAGCTCATCGGTTAAGCTTCAAAATTTAAGTGTTTTCTTGGTGTCGAAATTGGATGGATGGATGGATGGATGGATGGATGGATGGATGGATGGATGGATGGATGGATGGATGGATGGATGGAGGGATGGACGGACATTACTTGAAGCTTCCGCCTTAAAACTCAACCAGTTTAATCTTATTACCAAAGCATTTTTTTTCCTCCACTTTTTCAGGCCAAAATTAAAAAAATAACCAAGTGATCCTCATCGAATATTCATGGTCTCACATCGTTGTTTGTTTGTTGTTGTTTGTATCACAGTGAGGCGAATAGCTACGGCATTTACATGTACTCGGCAAACCCACATGGATGAGAAGTCGGCGCTGGAGGGTTTTCTTACTCAGTCCTCTAACTAGTGAGTCTGGAAGATGGCGGAGGCACCACATCAGCACTCAAATGAAGTGAAGGTGGATGGGGAAAGGTTGGAGGAGCTGGAGTGATATTGGCTTTCATACTGTACCATATACGCCCATATATATATATATATATATATATCCACACACAAGGGTGAAATTCAACCAGGCACACTTCCATGTGTAGGAGACCAGACTCTTGTGGACTTCCAATGAGATTTCAACTTTTCCTGAGCCCGTCTTAGTCCAGACGTTTCATTCTGCGGCTGCAGTGTCTCCGAAGTTATTTGAAGGATTGGCGTGAAATCGCCGAGTTTCGTGCCCGATCCCTTCACAGTAACTGACGTGTGACTTTTCCACGAACCCGCCGGCAGGCCTGCGCACGAACGTCTGCGTTCATTGGTGTCGATTTGGGTTGGAATTCGTTAAAACTTACACGATGGCAAACGCAACACGGTTCGAGTGCATTCCTCTAGAACTTTTTGCTCCTTCTTAGTTGGCAGTAAACGCACATGAGGTGGTGCTCCAAAGCTGTAATCAAGAGAAATGAGTCACCTAACAACCGGCGACTTCCCCACCGCTTCATCCGAGCTCTTTGCACTTTGCCTCGATGTTTTGCGGAAGTAGATAATGACCGGAGACAGGGGTGTCTGACATAATACCCTGCTGACACGGGCAAAACTGAGGGTGACAGCTCTAATGGGATGGAAACTCTTGTCAGACTTTTCGTATGATGAAATCAATAAAGCCGCGTGCGGCCGCGACCCGCCGCCCCCCCCCGTCCACGGCGGAGTCGAGACCAGGGCGTCTGCCCGCTTTCGGGGCGATATTTGATTTATAATGGAGAAAAGGCGGGGAGAGTCAGTCATTCGGTTGTTTAACGATGATGAAATTAATAAGGCAGCAGTTGAGGCAGTGAGGGTAAACACAGTTTGTAACCTACACTTCTATTCTCCTCAGCATCTATTATTCATCGACCAAGATGATTCTTTCATGAGGCAAGCTAGTTGCACATAATTCATAACGCAGGCTGTGGAAACTAGGACAGAGTGAGATACAGGCGAGGGGGGGGGGCAGGGGGAAGAGGGTGGGGGTGAGTGAGAAAGAGGGTGACGAAAAGGATGAAGACAGAGAGGGTGTCGGGGATGAGGAGGAGGAGAAGAGAGGAGAGGCGACGGGATTTGGGGGCTCGCAGAAATACAGCGGAATGATGGAGGGTGGAAGGAGACGCAGACTGAGGAGGAAGGGGAAAGAGAGGGAAATTAAAAAAGAGAGGGAGCGAGTGAGACGAGGGTGAGAAGGGGGAGGGGGGGAATGGGGAGAGAGGGGAAAAAATAGGGAGAGAGAGCGTCTGGTTGGAGGAGGGCTTCGTCTCGCCGGTGTGACAGACGTCTCTATCAGAGGGAAGGGGGTGGTTCCTGCAGGAAAGCCAAGTTTTATCATTGGTGCTTTGTTTGAGCAAAAAAAAAAAAAGGGAGACGGAGGGAGTCGTTTCCCACAAAATCCACCGCGAGAAGCCGCCATCTTTACCCAAACAGGCAGCTCCATCATCACCCTTCATTTGTTCAGACACTTCACAGAAGCAACTTCATGTAACACGTGCCCTCGACTCACACAGGTGATTGGAGCTGGCTTCAGACCGATGCAGAGTGAGATGTAAGCGAAGACGGTTGAACCGGCGAGACGCGGTGACGGGAAGAAACCCGAACCGCGTTCCGTTTGGTTCGACGGAGACGGAGATTGGAAGGATGTGTGAGTGTGTGCTTGAAGGAAGATGTCAGACAGAAAGACAGATTTAAAAAGAGAGAGAGAGAGAGGGGGATCAGAGTGTGTGCACTCTCTTCCACTGGTATATAGCTGTGGGCCATGTACACAGCAGAAAGTCACGACCCCGGACTACAGATCACGTTCTGAATTCTAATGATTTTTTGACTGAGATAGAGCATTTGTGACTCCGTGTGTGTGCGTGTGTGTGTGTGTGTGTGTGTGTGTGTGTGTGTGTGTGTGTGTGTGTGTGTGTGTGTGTGTGTGTGCGCGCGTGTGCGCGTGTGTGGTGGGTGGTGGGTGGGTGTAAAGGTATGGAGGAAGGACAATATTCCTTTGGGAGCTGAGAGCAGAAAAAATAGGATGCTGAATTGTGACAATGACACACAACCATGGTAAACACAGCGACACACACACACACACACACACACACACACACACACACACACACACACACACACGCAAGCACATATGCACACACAGCAGCCATCCTTGGAAGAGGTGTGAGTGGAGGGCAGGACAAGGTGACCGCAAATAGAGTTGGAAGAAGGCTAAGTATCCTGGCACCTGCTTCTGCACACGGATGCGAGAAAAACTGGAAAAGAAAGTGTAATCGGAAAAAAAAAGAAGCCTAAAAAAACCCCCTCACCAGCAGTCACAGGGGAATCACGCAGACGCGCTCTAAAATATCTGTTTTCAGAAGTGAAACTTGACTCGAAAAAGAAAAAAATTACAGCGCTGAGGTGTTGTTGACCCACAGGAAGGGCGGCGATCCAACTGCTTTCTTGGCATCGGAGAAGTTTGGACTCGGATACGAACATCGCCTTCTTTCTTTTTTTCGGAGCGCCAGCATCTTTTTGACTTCCTCTCAGACGAGACGCGGAGTCAGTTCTATTTAAATCCGTGTGTTTACTCGGCAGCAGAGTCTCCTCAGCGCGACTACAGGTGCGCAGAGATCGCGACGCCCTTTCTGCTAACGCTCAGTTTTGCGACCATTTCCTGTCGTTTGCGACCATTGTCAGATGACATTATGCATACACTTTTGTTTGTTGAAGGCACCTCTAATCCATCAAATTGCAACAAGAATTGTCACAGTTGCGTAGTGGAATCGGAGGAAACAATGAGCCCCTCAGCGCGGCCCTTTAAAAGGCCCCCACCCCCCACTCTGCTTTTTCCCATATGTGTACCCAACACGTTGTTCATTATTTATCACACATCCGCAAAACTACCTTATTTATTTCCTCCGGTCTTGTATCTCAGCATGGCGGCGGTTGGGCAACCCGATGCCCTTTTTACTGCTCTTAAGTGGTACGAAAAAACCATTATGTGCAGGCTCAGAGTGGGAGATGTCGCACTTATAGTCCTCTTAATGTCTTTAAGAGGAGTAACTGCAAGCTGCCTTTTACCGTATCGCTCCAGAAATGAAGAAAATGCATCCTGACGGAGAGTAGAGTTCAATTCGGTTATGGACATTAAACAAAGATTTAGCGCGCGACACAATAACAACTTGTTTGAAGTTCTTTGCCGCGTCTCCACGCGTCGCGGCGCACTTACTCGCCGCGCGGTCGTTGGTGCCTCTCGTTTTCCCTCACTTGTCTGCATTACATCACTCCCCTAACGGCGCGCGTTTGCCCCCGTTAAAGTCACATTCCCGTGGTTTGCGAAAGGCTTCCGGACGGATCGGCTCGCGTTTCGGCTCGCTCCTGATCTCCGTTTCACTTTGCGTCCACGAATGCATCGCGTCTCTCTCCGTTTGGATCATCAGCAATATTGCGCGGCCCCCGTCGCCTGCTTTAAATGCGGCGGCCGACTCGATGCACACTGGAACCTTTTTACTGTTTCCCTCTAATGACACAGTGACTCACTCGGGGAGAAAGCGCCCGAGCTCGTCTCTCGTATTACAGTCTAAGTTACACGTAATGGTCCTCAGCGAAAGGCTGTCCTCAGACTGTCTGATGCGCCTCCTCTGAATGCTAATGGCATTACAGCGCTGCGAAGCCGAGTATCTGCGATCGATAAGCCTCCGGGGCAATTAAATCATCTTACATGGTGCCATATCTGCGGCAACAGCATACATTTTTAAAATTGTAATTTTCTTTACATTAATGAGCAGCTCTGTCAGAGGCTTTCGCCGCATTACTGGCTTTTCTTTATCGCAAGGACAGTACTTACGGTCACCGTTGTAATCTAAATAAACTGGGGCCGAGACATAAGATAGTCCAAGAAAATGAAACGGTCCCCTTTTTTTTATAAAAAGAAAAAATCAGGCAATTATTGTACATTATCTTGACTTTTTAAGCACAAAAAGATTACAAGTGAACTTGTTTGGATAAAGCAAAACTTGTGTGACAATTATGCCACAAATTCACACATCAGGAGTTAAAATAAAGTCCAACTTTTGCAGTCTTCAGTCATGAAAATGGATACGAGTACCAACTTCATTTAAAATCCCGCCTGTGGTGTGATCTTGCACAACAAATGAGGCACCGAGAGGTTGACGAACACCGCAGAAAAAAGGAGTGGGTGAGGGGTCACGCAAGGTCAAGCGTAGAACTCCTTCACTTGTCTTGATTTCTCTCGCGACATTTTAGAAGTGCTATTTCTTCCGCGCTTTCACTTAAAACCCCCGAATTAGCACTCAGCTGAAACAGTAGAGGATCCTCCGGCGAGCTGCACACCCGCTCGGGATCAATAGCAGCAGAAGTTGCCCCCCCCCACCCCACCCCACCCCCTTGAGAGATCAATAGTGGCACTTAACAGAATAGTTTGGGTTGGGTCCTGCTTTTGTTAAGGAGCCAATATCATTTTCCAGTGTTGGCATCGTTTATTTGAAAATGAATGCCTTCATACAAAAAAAATACATTTCAAAGTGGAATCACTTAAAAAAGTGCA
The DNA here is from genome assembly GCA_032164315.1 of Malacoctenus gilli. NCBI lineage: Eukaryota > Metazoa > Chordata > Actinopteri > Blenniiformes > Labrisomidae > Malacoctenus > Malacoctenus gilli. Next base: position 4,331,039 of record JASSRZ010000083.1, read on the forward strand.
TCAAAGAGGCAAAAACGGAAAACATCGATGAAGCATCGACGGCAGCTGGACTCTGATCACAGGCCTTCATGTCGTCTGACCCAACGATACAACAGTGAGTTCACACGGAGACGAGAAAATAAGTCCCCGCTCGTCCGGCTTGGCTTCCCCTCGGGGCGACGCTCAAATCATCAGCCCAACAACTCAGATAAAAAACGTAAGAAAGAAGAGTTCATTTCAAAAGGTTTGCTGCAACTTTAATGTAACCTATAAACCACCTTTTAAGCCCGCTCAACGTCGGTGGATATTTGTCCTCTGCGACCGACAACAAATGACGTGGAAATGTGACTTCCATTAATTTCATGAGCTGTAAAATGGTGTTGGCTACTCTCCACGTCCAGGATATGTCTTCCTCTGGAGAAAAAAACGCCTTAATAGCATTTGTCGTACGTGAAGGAGGATTATTCTGTCGCCCTAAAGAGGCTTGCTCACGTTCAAAGCTGCAGATGACTCCTATCTCCTTCATTTCTATAAATAAACAGCCAAACATACGCAGGCGTCGACGTGAAAGAATCAGAAAGTGACGGGAGCGAAGCTCGTAACTTCTGAGGAGATTCCAGATGATTCTGAATGATTAAAATACGGAAATAATGATCCTGCTTATATAAGTTCCTCTCATCACTGCCGCGTTTTGCCGTCAGTCTCACTTTTATGCCCGCAGCTGTTTAGTGAGGATTTAAAGCTCATTTGACAGGCTGGGATTTCTACTTGCTGCACGATTTGTCGGCTTGTATCTTTGTTGTCCTTTTCTATCACTTCTACTTCTCTGTTTTTAGTTGTTGTTGTTTTTTTTCATCTCTCAGGGTGACACCCGTTCTGTGACAGCTTCAGGGAGCACTTCAGACGATGACTCAGTCATCAGAAATACCTCCGATTCTCCCCTGACAGCACGCGTGTGCGCGCACACACACACACACACACACACACACGACAACACAGTCACTAATAAAGCTGTATCGTGTGTTTGTGTGTGTGTGTGTGTGTGTGTGTGTCTGTGTGTGTGTGTGTGTGTGTGTGTGTGGGGGGGTGTGAGTGGGTGGGGGAGAG
>JASSRZ010000083.1:4360910-4376634 GCA_032164315.1 Malacoctenus gilli
TGTGTGTGTGTGTGTGTGTGTGTGTGTGTGTGTGTGTGTGTGTGTGTGTGTGTGTGTGTGTGTGTGTACATGTGTGTTAAGCTGCGTAAAGCTCAGAGCAGGCTGGTGGATCTGTGTGATCTAACCAGTAAGAGGCTTAATGTCTGCACTGGGAATGACTGGGTTGAAGTCTGGGAGCGATAGGAACTGAGTCACACACCAGCAGGAAAAAGACACACTGGCACATTTTTGTGCCACTTGTGTATTCGAGTATAATATGTTAACAGTTGTAGTGTTGTGCTTTCGAATAAAAGTAGCAGGAACAGTCTGAACGTCACCTGGAAGATGTCGGTGTTGTTGAAGATACTTTCCAGTTTTAGCACGCCAAGCTAATGGTTGCTAACATAAGTCTTGCTATGCTGTTATGTCCCATCGTGGAGTTGAGCTCCAGTGGCATAAAAAAGAAGTGGACTTGTTTCCACTCAGTTGTGAATTTGTGAAGTCTGAGTCAAGCGAGCGAACTGTGGTCTCATGTCTCCTGGAGATCATAGCAGCAGCGTCTCTGAAAGGTTAGCCAGAAGGTCTTCCACGGTAAAACAGCCCAACCAATGCTTGCGGAGACAAAACCAACGTGGCGGAGGCAAAAAGGCCCGGGCACAGACCCGCTCGCTCAGCAACTCTTGGAAACACCTGCATGCGCTCGCAAATCCTTCTGAAACAGAATAATTAAAAGACAAAAGAGACGATCTGAAGCGGGGAGGAACGAAGGGGGAGACAGATGGAGAACAAGACTGAGAGGAAAGACAAAGACAGAAGGCTGTATACCACGCCGACCGCTAGGATTGATTAATATGGGCTATTAAGCTATAACACCAGATCATAGTCTGGTCCCCCTGGCCATATTATGGTGACATGATGAAGCGCCTGTATTAGCCATGGGAGAGTGCTAGTGATGCAGATAATAGCCACGTCCCAGGAGACCTGCAGAGGGAATTAATGCTGCTGTCTCACACACACACACACACACACACACACACACACACTCAACCAGCCATTGATGCAGATGCTCACACACACTAAATTGAATACTGACTGTAATTTGCATATATGTACACACAAGCAGGAAGAGATTCACACACACAGACACACACACACACACACACCCACCACACACACTTTAGCAGGGCTGTAGATGAACGTGCCTGCAAGTGTGCACTAATTCTACCTTTTTTTTTCTTTTTGCTGACAAGACCTCCGCCCTTAATTCAGGATAGATGCGAACATCGCCCCGAACACTATCTCATTCGTTTCTGCTTGTTGCGGTGGGAGGAAATGAGGTGGAAGAAGGCGCGAGGATTATGCTATCTATACCTCAACACACACAGACACCTTTTTTTTTTTTTTAAATAATATCCACACTGCTGTTAAGCCGCTCAAAAAGGGCGTCGAGGAACTCATTCCCATTCTGGATGTACACGTGTACATATCATTTTAATTTCTTGAAAATTAATTTATGAGAGTCTTTAGTTTCGGAAGAGATACGAGAATAACACTGCGTGAAATTGTCAGCAGCACAAATGTTACCTCACTCAGGGACAGATCACATGGAGGCAAACAGTCTGAAAAGGGAGTTTTTTTTCTTCTGTTCTTTCTTTCTTTTGGTTCCTTGTTCAAGGTTTTTCGCAAACAGTCAAAGGACAATCCAGCATTTCTATCGCAGGGTAATTACTCTGTTGTGTCCGCTCTTGACCTGACAGGTTTGAAATGATTAGCTCCGAACTTTGTGAATGGTAACGCCAGCCTCCTCTCAGACCCCTACAAAGTGAATTGTTCGTTGCACATTGATGCCGCAGCATCATTAATTCGACAAACGTCATCGTAAAAGAGTTCAGATCAGTTGTGTAGGACCAGGCTGAAATGATTCCCATTCGATTTCATTCATTCCCTGCTTTTCTCTGCCTCAGTGGGAAGAGATCGGGGAGGTGGACGAGAACTACGCCCCCATCCACACCTACCAAGTGTGCCGCGTGATGGAGCAGAACCAGAACAACTGGCTGCACACCAACTGGATCCTGACCGAGGGCGCCCAGCGGGTGTTCATCGAGCTCAAGTTCACCCTGAGAGACTGCAACAGCCTGCCCGGCGGAGTCGGGACCTGCAAGGAGACTTTTAACATGTACTACTACGAGACCAACGGGGACGAGGACGAGATGGAGGACGGGGAGATGAGGGACGGCGTGATGATGACGGATGAGGAAGACCGAGCGATGAAGGAGAGCAGGTACATCAAGATCGACACCATCGCGGCGGACGAGAGCTTCACCGAGCTGGACCTGGGCGACAGAGTGATGAAACTCAACACGGAGGTCCGCGACCTGGGACCCCTGACGCGGAAGGGCTTCTACCTGGCCTTTCAGGATTTAGGGGCCTGCATCGCCCTGGTGTCCGTGCGGGTTTTCTACAAGCGCTGCCCCTTTCTGGTGAAGAGTCTCGCCGAGTTCCCCGGCACCATCCCGGGCTCGGAGGCCTCGCAGCTGGTGGAGGTGGTCGGGCGCTGCGTCAACAACTCCCTGCCTCTGTACGAGCCTCCCAGGATGCATTGCAGCACAGAAGGGGAGTGGCTGGTTCCCATCGGCAAGTGTGTCTGCCAGTCGGGATTCGAGGAAATCAACGGCTCCTGCCAAGGTGAGATCTGTGCAATGAGTGTGAAATACTTGATTTGTGAACTGAAAACTTGGCTGCACTGTGGTGCGGTGGGATGCTCTGTTACCCTACAGCAAGATTACAGGTTTAAGCCCACATTGAGGCCTTTTATGTGTGGAGTTTGCACGTTGTCAGTCCTGCATCTTCATCGTCTTACTGGCCCGTGATGGACCGGTGACCAATCCAAGGCGCCCGTCTTTTCGGCTCCAGGTCATCAGTTTGAGAGGATGCATAGAGGAACCTTTTGGGCTGACGTGTGCACTGTCATGTTCAACTAAAGCAAAAGTTCTACCTTCCCAAACTTCTCTTCCATTCATGACACTCGTCGTCCTTTTAGGTTCCTGAGTTCACATCCACCGACGATTCTTTTCGGCTTGCTATTTCCACCCCGCGTGTATTTTCGTTACCCATGCGCGTGTTTATTTTCGGTATTGTGTGCCCTGAGTGTGCGCACGGATCTGTTTATTCTCTCTGCCCTGAGTGTTTGGTGCCGTGCGCGTGTGAGTCTGCGTTCCGCCCGCCTCGGCTTTAGTGGAGGGTATTCCCCCGAGCCCCGCAGCACTTTGCTGCTCTCATAAAGCCTCTGTTCTGCTCCGTCTCAGGCCCCCGAACACTCCCCACACCGCCGACCTTAACTGCCATTTCCACGGGCACCAAAGGGCCTCTGCATTTCTCTCTCCCTCCCTCCAACCTCTCCAATCTTCCCCCGCGCTGTCTTCAAATTACTCAATTTTCCGACTCGCACTCTGAAATCTACTCATGCAACCGAGAGCGGCTTTGAGTGGCGTGGATAAACTCCAGAAAAGTATTCCCGCGAACACGTTTGTTGCGGCGGTAGACGGGAGTGAACATTTGTGTATATTTGGTGACTCCTGCGTGTGCGTCGTCGACTTTCAATCTTTACATATTGCCTCTTGGCCCAAGAGAGTGACGGAGTTTCCTCTCTGATCTGCTCCGCGTCGACGTGAGAACCGCTTTGCAAAAGGAGGGATTTCGGGAGCAATCTGCATTCGAGATTCCTCACCGATCGCGACGTGTCCCGAAGGGTCGTCGTTATCAAATGCGAAACTCTCGTTGCTGTTTGACAAAGAGCGAGCCGTCCTCGCAGGAGCTTCGTCAGACTGAGGATCTCTACGGGGAGATCATTAAGAAAAATAGCTGTCAGTGGGCCACCGGCCTGCCTGGAGTCACACTGCCACAGACTGAACAGTCAGCCAGACGAATGTCACAGATCTACAGCTGACGGGACGGGGGGAAAAAAAAAATCTTATCTTAGACTCCGGCAGTAATAATACAGCGCTCATTAAAGGCTGTGTGTATCGGCGAAGCGTAACATCAGGACAGAGCCGTACATGTGAGCAGCCGTGCTCCAGTAATGTGCTCGGAAAAAGGGAAACCTACATGCGAAAGATTAAAGAAGCTCTGAACAGAGCGGTGATAAGCGCTCATTAGCTGGCCACCCATTTGTGAACAGCTAATTATGCTTTACAGACTTCTGCCATTTGAGTAATTTGGTCCGGCCAGTCGGGTTAGCGCAAGAGTTATGTTACTAGGACCGATAGTCGTCCCATTAGGGAAGCTCTGCGTTGCCTTGCTGCACATTATTAGAAATCTGCATTTAGTTTTTGTAATAAATTCAACAACTAAAATTTGAATGCTAATACTTGTAGTTAAGTCTGGTATTTTGGCAAATATTTCAGTTACTCTGCTGAATTTCTAGATCTCTGTTAAAAATATTGGCGCTTTTCTAACATTGCAGATCCTCACAATATTGTGGCTAATTTCTGCTTCAATCAAAGACCCAAGAACTCAAATTAAGTATATTTCAGGTGTGTATCCATTAATATTGTATTGTTTTGACTGGAATGTCTAACAAACATGTGCAGGAATCTCGTGCATGACAAACTGTTGACATCCCGCGTTGTGCACGTATGCAAAACGGAAGCGTCGCGAAGTGGAAAAATCACTTTTTCACATTTTGACGGCAGAATAACAGAGTGCGGGAATCTATAAATCCATGTCGTGGCTCGAAAACATTTCCACTGGCCTGGTGGGAAAAGCACTTGGTCAGCGAGCAGGCACAGAAGGGGCTCGTCGCTGTCTGCGCTCGGACTCGGCTGGTCTGAAGATTAAAAACTCGCGCCGCCTCCCGCTGACGCCGAGTGAACGAAAGAGAAACGCTCTCTCGTAAGCGGCGTTCCCCTCAAATAAGCCGTGTCGATGTGATGAAACTGACATAAAATGCGACCCTTGTTATGTCTTACCGGGCTCATCCTGGCCAGTTTTGTTCGTGGCGCCGCAGTGAAACAAACTTGCCAGATTTACCGCCTCTTCATTTTAATGAGTCTCGGTGCGTTTTTGAACTCCAGGAAGATGAAGGTGTGTGATATGCAAATTCCTCTTATTGGTTTTTAGACTGAAAACATCCCCTTGTGCTCACAGTAATATCATTTATTGCCTTTCTTCTCTCCAAATGTCCTCCTTAAGCAAACGCGTTGAATCGAAGTGAGGAGGACGCACTCTTCAAAGTTAATGAAGCCTCAGGATGTGTTTTTTTTTTTGTACACTTTCGCATGCAGATGAAAGTGTTCAACCGACGGCCTTTGAAAGCAGCTACAGAGAGAAACATGGCAGAGTTTCCTCTCCCGGAAGCTTTGTAACCATATGCGTTCGCTGCCTCGGTAAACACTTTTTCATGTCGCCTTTTTTTATTCAGTCACAGGAGTGTGAAGCGTTGGATTTGGTTTGGGAGTGCCCCGGACTTCATGCTGAGAGGAGTGATGCGTTCACTGTCTCTTTGTGTCGGCGGGTTCAGTTGCTCTTTTCAGAAGTGGAAGTTCTGCCGGGGCCGCGTTTTCAGCACCATCGCTGGTTTAATTTCTACTCCATTGTGTCTGTTCCTCTCGGTAAATGTCGAAACTGATTTTTAAAAATTTTTTTTTTTTTTTTTTTCCTTTTTTCAACAAGTTAAGCTGTTAAGCAGCGCTGCGTTGCGGTAAAACCATTTCATTTGATCGCCCGTGTTGACTGTGAATCAGCGGGTTGAAGGTCGGTACAGCACAATGTGTGTGGATACGAGAGAAACCGTGTAAATGTGTGTTGATCCTGGCAGTGTTGGCTGTGTGTGCTGCCCAGTAGAGCATGATTTAATGCAGCCTTTGTGAATGTAGGACAGAACTCATTACGGACGCCTCTTTCTCCTCCGTTTTTTTGTCTCTCTCGTCCCCTCTTTTCTCTTGCGTTATCTCCTTTTCACATCTTTCCGTCTCACTCTTTAGCTCCATGTCTATTCCTTTTTTTTATTTTCCTTTTTGTCTCCCCCCCCCGCCCCGTCTGTAACTACTTATCATTCATTGTTTCTCCGTCCAGCCTCCCTCTTTGTCGCTGCCATCGACATTAGCACTCTCCTGTCTTTTTCACTTGCCAGAGTGTCTCACACTGCATCATCCCCGTCCTCGCCGCTCATTCCAGATCTGTCCATCTCCCCCCCCTCTCCCAACACTGACTGTCTTTCTTTTTTCTTTTTTTTTATCTTCACGCTCCTCATCTCCTTCACACACACTGTCGCCCTCATAGATATGCACTTTTCCTCACCGAAACATTCAGGCATAAAACACCGGCACAATCTGAGCTTTTGCCCGACGTACCTTTTTTATGCTGAAACGGCAGAATTGGCCAATTTCCCCTGCACTCCGACAACAACGTATATTACCATCTGCTCTCTCTGTAGGACCAACTTGTTATTACGCCTAAACAGCATCAGAGGTAATTTCATGCAGCAGCTGTATGCGACTTTTCTTGTCATTTTCATTTAGATAAACCATGTTTGTTGTGTCCTCTGAGCAGCTGTTTGGTTACATTTGGCATGTAAAATGTTTAAGTTGAGTTTTCTGTTACAGACAAGAAAATGACAGAACAAGCAAAACAATTCAATTCTCGTTGTACATATACAGTTTTATCTTCTAAATTGTTCAAGTTAAAGAGAAAAAATAACAAAGTAACGTGTTCATATACATTCAAACGTCCCACATATTGAAATACCGACAAAAAAAGTAGATTTTTACTCTTTTCTCTCTTGTTCCTCGCTGGACTTCACAGTTTCTAATTGTTTTCTTGCGACAACAGAGGAAAGTACATTTATTGATGTACAAGCAGTGTGCTGCTGCTGTATTGGTTACACAATAAGTAATGTTGTGTCAGATGACATCTAAAGATAGTGTATGCGATGGCGCGAGATGTATAGATACACGCTCAAGTTGAGCTTGGATAATTGGTGGTCGCCTGCAGCACTGTCAGCCCAGTAGGAACGAAGGGAGGAGGGGTGGGGGGAGCACAGCACACGCGTTGGTAGACAAATGGGGAGCGGGATGGATGGATGGATGGATGTACAGAGTACAGAGAGGAGAAGTGAAGGCAAAACAACGGGGACACAAGATAAATTGAAGATTTCACACCACGGGGTGTGAGGGCAGGGAGACAGAGAGATGGATGGGTGTTGTTTCAGGGTGAGAGCGATAGAAGAAGGATAACCGAGGGTAGAAGTGGGCAGATGGATGAAGAGAGCGATAAGAAGGAAGGGGGGGGGGGTGCAGATTGAGTTCAATCTTTGCAGATGTGCCTGAAGATGCCAGAGTACTAGACAGAAAGTGGGAATAATGGCTGAATGGAACATGGAGAGAAGGAGCGAATAATGGCTGAACTGAGTGACTGCTGAAAGGCTGATGAGTATTCGGGCTTCGGGACAATACTGCCAGGATGTGACATTCATACCCAGCGTTAACAACCACCTTGTTTACATAGTTGTACCACAGCTGTTGTATCGTCTCTGGATCAGCTTGATTTTGAGTTCATAACGAACCCCTAACCATATCGTCGTGTCCAAGTCGTCTCAGTAGTCGCGCCGAGCGGAGATTAGGACTTCTCGTGGTCAAGACCAGAATCAGAATCAATGCCAAAAACAAGCCCACAACCTGAAGGAATCAAGACCATCAGAAGACGACTGCGACATCTTGGTCAGAAATAAAAAAACAACCTCCATCTAAAGCAATTAAAATGCCTCTTTAATCACACCTCTTTTATTTGCATATGTGTTCTATATCTCTAAATATACGCCTTTCTTTCCAAGCGCTGACAGAAGTTGGACGAGGTCCCAGCCGTCTCAGCAGGCTTTGCAGTGCGGAATTTACATACTGCTGTGTGCATGTTTATGTGCCGGAGAACTCTTTGTTGTTTAAGTAGCCAGATCTTATTACTGAGGATTTTGCTGGTTATACCCACAGCTTACTGAAATGCATCGCCACTACAGACGAGCGAGGGGGGGGGCAGGGACGCACGGCAGCCTTCGGAAAACATGTCACATTCGCAATGAGTCGAAGCCACTTGTTTTCCAGTGTGACAGGAGAAAGGTGAAGAAAAGATGTCACTGCAGTATTTGTCTTGAAGTAGTAAAAATCAAATCAAAACGAGCGTAATATGTCCGTGACTTTGTGCGAGATGGAAACATTTCCATTCGGCCACCAACAAAATTGGACAGGCAGACATTCTGATGTGACAACGACTGATCTTTGGAAAGATCGTGGGTGAACTTAATGTCGTTTGATGCAAATATTTGACGAACGCCAACAAAGTCAGAGCAGAAGAGCACAATGGCAATTTTGAGGTAACGAGACCAACTGAGGGCTGAAACATGAGCCGATTCAGCTTCTATGAGATGCAGATCTACAGTCTTATGTCCTATATGTGTGGACATTTTTCTTACTTATCGACGGATCAAGATGTGTTTGTCGTGAGCTGAATCCCACCGTTAGCCTCCAAAGCAAAAGCCCCGACATGTGGCAGCCTCTCGTCTCTTGACCTTGAGAATCTTCTCCAGGATGCTCAGATGGATTTCATTGGACGGGTTTAATGCCCTGTTAATAAAATGAAAAAATAACTCGGAGGTCCTTCCTGGGAGACGGACCCATTCCAAAATAAAATGCGTTTTTAAATGGACCCATGCTTCACCCTCCCGCAAAGTTTCCTGAAAATCAGGCTCCACTGAGAACATAACCTCCATGATGGAGGTAATAAAGCGAGCGCCGAATGAATAGTTTAAATGATGGATTGAAGGTTGAATGGAATATTTGCTGAAACGAGGGTTTCCCTGAATGGGGGAGTAATGGCGTTTGTGTCGGGCGAAATGATGTAACGATGGCTGAGGAGCTAAATGATATATTGGAATGATGGGACGGGGATTTGAGGGAGTCTGCATTGATGGGATAAGGGCTGCGTTCAGTGTTTGGAAAGATGGGATAAGCGGTGACCAGGATGTTGGAATGACATGATAAGAGCTGAATGGGGAGTTTTGAAGATGGGGGAAAAGGGTGGGATGAAATCCGTGGATTGACATCTTTGTGATGCCGGGATTCCGGCTCCACTGAAATCACGTGACAAAAAAGGGGAGAGAAAGAGACTTGGAGATACAATGTAGGCTACAAAGTGGAGGGAGGAGATGAGAGGAAGCCGGGGGGGAGGGAGGAGATGCAGGACGGGAAAAAAGGGAGCTGCCGATAAGGAATACGACTGGGGAGCGCGGGGCCAGAGTGGGAATCAGCATTTAAAAGAATCAGTTGGAATAATGGAACTAAAAGAAAAGCGGGAAAAGTTCTTCGTTTCAAGAACAGTCGAATCAAAAAGCATTTTGTTCTGCGATGGCCGCCTCCAGCGCGTCTCCGGGTAGCGCTGGATCCTCCCCCGACGATGGTTTGTTTCGGTGCCGGGGCTCCCCTGATGTTCCTGCCGTGTTTGCCTGCCTGTCAGACGTCACTGCAGCATATGTCAAACTCGATCTGGTCACACGGCGCTGGCGCTGCCATCAGAAAACTGTCTCGCTGGCTCCGTGGAGGCGAGGAAGCTTTTCTGCCTTCTCCCCCCCCCGGGGGAATTATGGGATGGCGCGCGAGCGCCTCGCACACTTGCAGCGTGGGGGCTTGTGGTTGATGTGGTGACAAGGGTATTACAGTTGCTTGCGTTACACAAGAGATACACACATGATCTTGTCCATGACAGCTTCTGTCATTACAGTGGGATTACCATCATATGCTGATAGTGATCGGATATTACCTTGCTGTGCGGGTTTATTTATTGCGTTTCTTTTTGTCACATATTTGTCCCGCTTTCTGTTTGATTTACTCTGCTGGAAACCACAAATCCATATTGTTTCAGATTAGCATGCTCGCAGTGAAATGTCATATTGTTCTTTGGAAAAGTTATTGCTTGGCTAACGTTTGTTTTCTTTGTGGGCAATGAAATATAAGAATATCTTATAGACAAACTGGGCTTTTTCTTGCCTTACCTCCTGGTAACCTTGTACAATTTCCTATTGTGTTTCAAATGCATGACAAAAATGTCCAGTTTAGTGACTGCTTTTGTTGGTACTTCAACGTGTGATTGTTCTGCGTAAACCAATCACAATCTAGTCCCTCATTAATGCTCTTAGCTCATGAGGGCTTACTGCAGTTTTGCCAAACAGTAGTAAAGGTGGCAGTCGGGATTCAGAGCAGTTTGTTGTGTACTGCGCCTTTACTCTGTGACACATTATCAAGTATTAGCTCACAATCCTGCTACTTAAGAATGAGTATCTGATTACTAATGAAGTATTAGTTAAAACTACCAAAACTTCAGTTCATTCCTTTTCATTTTTGTCAAATATAAACCTAGTAAGAGCTGCAGAGCTGCTGTCTCTCCCTGTCTCGTTACTTACACCACTTTGAGCATTTCTAATGGAACCAATTTAATGATTCAGAAATAAGCATCGACTCAACTTTACTCAATAAAGTTTGTCTTATCTGCCTGTGTGAGTTGGACACTGCATGGCAATGACAGCATAAAGTAATTAAAACTTGTGCTTAAAGCTTAGGATCGATACCATGAATGTGAAACATTGGATGTACCGTTTTCTACCGAGAATCTGACTGAAACAATGTAATTGTGCATGCAGGGTTGCAGCTTCCCGTGTGAAATTTTGATTAGAACTTACTGGACCTGAAACTGCGGCTTATGAATATTTCTCACCTGCATCCGTGTCTTTAAAATTTTTATCATTTGAGTTAGGGAGGTATTCGGTTACCCCTCCCGAAAATAGAAAGCACTGTCATTCGTCGCCGTGTGAATGATCGCGCGGAAAGAAAAGAGAGGGACAAAACCAGCGAGCGCCAGGAAGCCATCATCTCCTGAAATATGAATTGACTGGATTTATCAGCGAAGGAGACGCCATTCATTCTTTTTTTCACGTTGTTCAATCAAAAACTGCAAATGGCTTCTTTCAGTAAACTCTTTCCCCTCCTGCATCTTCTCCTCTCGCTTTCCTCCGTCTCCTCCGCCCTCCCTCTCCATCACCCCATCATCTCACCGTGGTGATGCTGTCATGACAACTAAAGTGCTTCCTGAGTGCTTGTTGGGTAAACTGACTTTCCCAGAAGTGCTTGCTCCTTTTACCCTCCCCCCCGTTAGCATGCGTACACACCCACATGTTTCTCTCCCTACTTGCGAGGACCCTAATTGATGCCACACATCGCCTGACCCTTCACCCCAGCCATAAGCAAAATAATCGGTACATAACTTTATTCCTCGTCCTAAAAAGGCCATGTAAGAATAATGAGCCGCGGCTTTTGCCAAAAACAAAGCCTCTGGAAAATATGTAGGGGCTCCAGCAGTGTCCTCACAGAACTATAAACACAGAAACTCACACACACACATAGACACACATTCCTGCAGTTAGTAAAATATTAATAAATGCTTGATTCAGCAGAGCTCGCTTCTTTCCATGAAAGCCTGGCCGTCTCTGGGGTCCCGGTCAGCGGTGGCTGAGGACTGGTTAGACTGCTAGTTACTGACAATCCCAAAGTATTTAGGTCAAGAGGTAATGAAACACCTCATCGCATAAAAGTCTGCGACATTAGAACGAAACGGTTCCGCTCCGCTGAAGCATTGATGACATTGTTTGTCCTTGGAGTTAAATCTTGACGCGCCTGCTGGTGGAATCGTCGACATTTGTGCTTGTTAGGAAGCCTCCTTATCTATCCTTGTTATATTCTGTGGGAAACCCGCTCTAGTTCTTATAGCTCTAGACAGCTACAGCCTCAAATCCTGGCCTAATTCATGGGAAATCCAGCGGTACATGGTCTTTGTGTGCAGCGAGTTAATGAAGCGTGTATCATAGCTATACATTTTTAAAACGGTCAGGAACTCAGAAGCCATCTGTGACACGTAACCTATAAATGTCTTTGAATTGTCCTCTTTCTCAGACCATCTCCTTGTTATGGAAACAGATTATTGGAAACCTTTTTCCTGGAAATGTAAACAAGAAATATTCAGTGTTATATAATGTTATATAATCAAGCTAATTGAAGTTATTGAAAAGGTTTTCTGGAATCATCACCAGTTCTTCAGAAAACAGTCGAATTACTGTCTTTGTTACTGAAAACAACAATACACTTTTGTTTTCTACCAAATTTTACTCCGAGTTGCTTGATTGTACATATAGGAACGATACAGGTTATGACTGTTTTTCTTTTGTAATTTTTTGAGCCTCCCTTTACGTGTGCCTTTTGTACGACTACACGCTCTATCTGACCCCCCATCTCAGGCTGAGATGATGCATCTCTGGAGTATCCTGGTGCCTCCCTGTACCTCATTTATAAGTGAATGCCGAATGCAGCCGGCGCATTGACAGAGACGGATATTTGGAAGTATATGGACATCGGTGTCGCATGTTGTCTGGTGTCACACCGGCTTGTTTGTCTCCCTCAGTCTATCTGGTCGGCATCAGCCGACATCTGATTGATCATTTCTTGTTCCCATCTGGACTTTCACTGGGCCACTAAATTGGTTTTTGTTGGGAACCCGGGAATCGCAACCTGCTTGACCTCTCGGCTTCTGCTTGTGGCCTGTTGGTGAGAATAAATAGGGTGCCGAACAATACCCCCCCCCCTTCCTCCACCCACCACTCTGTCACCCCCCCCCCCCAGACAGGAAAACACCATTGACTCGGTTGTATATTATTATGGTATTATCATCGGCCTTTGTTTGTGTTCACACAGGGACGTGCACAAAAGTGAGCATGCACTGGCGCAAACACGTGTGCCCATGCAGATTATTGCTCATAAGAAATAATAAAAACGATATCGCACTGTGAAGCTCTCGTGTATGCGCGCACACACACACCAACGGAGACAGACTCGCTGTGTTTATGTTCCTCTGGCCAGTAGTTAGTTTGCTCCGGGACAAACACAGGAAAAGGATATTTATTGGCTTTCCTCGGCTTGTTTATTAGCTCACAATAGTTTCTGCTAACAGTGTATGCGTCGCATTGAAATCCAGCTTGGCCGTTTTGTGCGCTGCGGTAAAGTTTACTTTGCTGTCCGTCCCGCTGCCGTGTTGTTCAGTTGGAGGAGTTGCAGGAAAGATGGAAATTTGGTTGTCACAAACCGCAATCTACACCCACCGTACATGTTGTACTAAGTTCTACAAGTAATTTTTCGTCTCTTTAAAGAGAACTTTTTTGACAATCAAGGCAATAGAATATGATTTGGTTATTTTGATCAATATCTCAAGTTTGCTTCTTTTTATATCCATAAAGACGTTTTGCAACAATATCAAACTAAACTTCTTAGAACACTTTGAGACTATCACACAACATGTTTATATGTACAAATGCAACTTTACTGTCACTTTCTTTATAATGTGCTCGGCTGTTTCCTCACTGTCAATGAATACCACACTATTCTCTTATCTCTAAGAACATTTACAGAGTGATTTAATAAGTATTCTTTTGAGTATACCCTCCCACGAGAAGCATCCCATAATTAAACAATAGCTGGAGTCGCCTGAATGGATATGGCCAAACAAACACTATCCCTGTACTGGAGGAAATCGTGAACAATTTACAAGTTGCAGCCAGTTCCAAACATGAATTTTAATCATGTGTCCATGTGGCTGCTACCAATGAATTTAAATCCTATGTTGATACGCCGTATGTGGTCCTTCACTTTGACTTTTGTTGAATCTCACCCCCCCGCCCCGCAGCTCAGTGTGTCGCTTTGCCTCCGCCTTAATCGCCGACTCTCTCTAATCCCACCAAATGACAGCCAGTCTTATAAATCAACATGTTTACAGTGAAATGTTTCCAATTAAGGAGGACGTTCGTTAAGAAGCATCAACGGACACTGCTGGATCCTTAATTGCCTGGGACGCCGGTGTGTGATGCATATTAATTACGTATTAACCTCGCACTCACGAGGCGCTCGCACACACCCTCAGACAAACGCACGCGGGCGCGTTAGTGTGTATTGCATATTAATTACCTATTAGCCTTTGTGCTGTGCATTAAGAGCTGCGTGGCATCAGAAAGACAGCTTGCCCAAGGGCAGCACGCTCACGTGCACACATACACACACCCCCGCATTCATCCATCCTCCCACCCAACGAGCGCACGCATTAATGCCGCCATCGCTGTCTATTCAGGCTGCATTTACAATGAGGAATGAGCCATTCCAGGTAGCCAGCCATGACCATAACTAATCCCACTACAGCCTGTGTGTCTGTGTGTATCTGTGTAGTCAGGTGTAAATGTGCATTTATGAGTGGGCGTGCCCCCCTTCCTTTGAAACTCAAAGCAGCTCATCTTGATCTAATGGCGAGCCCGTCCTTGGAATTAATGAGAGGCATTTAACACGAGACAAGAAGCGAAAGAGGGAAACCGAGACTCGTCCGTACAAACGGGAAAGGGACTTAAAATGATTGTTTCACTCGCCGTTTCAGAGACGAGAAGAATTTGCAGCGTCTCATCGCGTAGAGGGAAGCGTTTCAAATATGATTGCTGCATGCACAATGAGGATGAAGCGTTTACTGATTTAACGATACTCCTAAAATCGCTTCATTTGCATCGCTAATGCGAGAAGCAACGAGTTCCTGAACATCTATACGTGAGCGTTCGACTCTACAGGTTTGCCGACTTAACACCTTTTTAACGGGAAACTGCCGGGTCCCCCGGTTGCCATTTAAATGACATTTCGACACATGTTTTCTTGTTGTCTGCTCCGTCCTGACAGCTTACACCACGGACCTTAAGGCTGCCCTTCAGCCGTGGTTGGCTCGGAGATTCCACCCTCGACTGTCGGGCTCCTTTTTTTTCTGCTCTCTGTGGCATTTTTGAAGCTTTTTTCTTTCGCCGGTTTCAGCCTCCAGCTTGACCCTCGTGCCTTCCCGTTGCCTCTAAATCCTTAAAGACATAATTAGGGGGATGACAGGCGAATTGCTCGGCGATATCGCCGCGTCGTCATTTGCAATCGTGCCGTCATGTCATGTCGAACAATCCATGTATGAGCTTCATCTCCACACATGTTCCTCGTTCATTTCCCTGCAGAGCGCACATAATCTATTTAGCCCGAAATGGAAACGAGCCAGAATTAATGACAATAAATACCTAAACATCAACTCCGTCAGTGCTTATTAGTCAACTGGAATTGCTTTTTAATAAAGTGGCAAGCAGTTGACTTTTTTTTTCACACCAATTTGCACATTTTAATTGCAAATGTTTATATAATTCTCATAATCATTTGCCAGTTCCAGAGCGAAAAATAAAGCATTTTCCATGCATTATTTTAATTTAATCAGGTCACATCATCTCGTCTTTGACAACACATTATCAGCAGAACGTCTCTCGCTTTATGCAAATGTCTGAAATCTGGATGAGTGTGTTTGATATTGGACCATTTCTCATAGAATACAGATTGAGTTTTTGCACAAACAGAGACGGCCCGCCTCGCGTCACCTCGTTTGGAGTCCCTCTGAATGGAAATTTGGGGTTGTATAGCGCGCGCTGTGTACTGTATGTTTGCATTGTGGGCAGAATAAACAGAAGAAGCTATTCTGAGGCGTGACAGCTGGCCGTGGCCGCGGCCAAAAGACAAAGAAAAATAGAGATCGAGGGGCGGGCGGGGGGGGGGGGGGGGCAGGAGAAAGTTAAAACTTTTTATAAAGGAAATACAAGTAGGGAGCCGTG
>JASSRZ010000083.1:4390427-4405430 GCA_032164315.1 Malacoctenus gilli
CGGTGCTGATTAGAATTATTAATTCAAATGAATCAACATTTAAATGTCAATATGTGAGAGGAATACTGATTGAAGTTGGACGTTTGAATTGCGATTAATTTATTCTCTTGTGCGATTTACGCTCGTTTGAAGGCAACTTTATCGAGAAGTTTTTAGCTCTTTTTGTACTCTGGATTCATCAGTTATTCGAGGTTTTTTTTTCACTTTTGGTGTGACATACTTGTAGTTTGACACCAGCTTCACCATGAGCAGAAAATTGTGAGCTTTCCCTGCTCAAATCTGAATCTGATTATCATGCTCATTGATTTCTCAAGGTAAATGCTGCTTTCATTTGACAAAAAGAGCACTGGTTCATGTAAAACACTCTGGGAATTCTTCATCTTTATTACATTATTAACAAGGCGATGGTTCTATCCTCCTCTGACCTTGTGCTGACTAACAGCAAACGTATAATCTCATTTCTGCCTCACATACATTGTTGCTAAGCAGCGTTATGCGATTAGACACAGCTGGAGGTTACGCGTTGCAATAGGTCAGGATTAATGGTTGCTTTTTAGGTCATAACTTCGGGGTTCGTGCTTCTAAGTCTGTGTGGGTTTTTTTCTTCATCTCTGCTGATACAACGTTGCTGTTGCACTGAGGCATCTCCAACAAAATGTACACCACATCTTATCCCAACATTATATATTAATGTCCGATTTCTATGCTGCCAGACTTATTTAACCTCCACTTAACCTCTCCTACGGATTGGTGTGGCGAGATTTCTTGAACCACCTTGCTTCGGGCACATAGAGCATTTAAAGTCTGACCTAAGCCACATTCATTCAGTAGGCTGAACCTCTTTCTTAAATGTTTTGTTCCATCATGAATCTAGTGAGATTGTTTTCCTTTTGGAGCATTTTGGGTTGTTTCTTTTTAGAAATCTTGACCAGTTCGTAGCACGTGTACCAATTTATTTTAATATTGGTAGTATCTTGCAATTTTTTGTGTTTCATTTCATTCATAAGTACAATTTAATGTCAATAGATGCAGTTGCAGCCTTCTCTGACCATTGATCATAGTGGGAAAAGGCATCCCCCTGACCCCCCCATTTTTCCTGCAGGCTATACTGGACCCTGCAGTAAATCTTCATACCCCACCGTTTGTAAAACGATTTCTTCCACAATATATATTCCAGTTCTTGTAGAAATCTTTAGAATTCTTTTGTACCTTAGTTTTGTTGAGCCTAAATTAATTCACACCCGTATTCATTGATCTTTGGTCTCTTTTTTTCTCAACCGCGCCTGATATTTTTGCTCAAAAATGTCCTCAGACGGACCAGGAATGGGTAGTTTTCACCACGAGTGCTGTGTGTCTGAGCACTGGTGATGTCGGAGCTTTACGGCCAAAGACATTGAGGTGATTTTGGATTTAGGAGCGTGGATGGAGGATCGAGGAGGGCTCAGGGATGTGGGTCTGTGAGTGTCTGCGAATGTGTGTGGGGGGAGGAGAGATGGAGGATTGCCAAATTTTTTCCAGTCAGGGATTTAGGGCACGAGTGCCACAACCCCTCCCCCCCCATCCGACCACTGCCAGCCTCCTCCCCTATCCCCCCTCCCCGAAAATGACTCTCCAGACGACACATGCCTCCAATTGACATACAGGCCACATGTGCACTCATGGGCACATATGCACTTTATGTATGTATGTATGTATGCATGGCTTAGCAGAGGCACACATGCATGAAGCTGGAGGGCCTGCTGTGCATGGCGCAAACCCCTTGACTCAACAGAATCCGCAAAAACTGAACGCCCTCTGGGCAGACACGCAAACACTAAACACACAGACACGCAAAGACAGAGACCCCGCTTCTGCTGAATGTCCAGCTGCTGCATTTCAACTCGTCCTCGCCGAACTGCGTTGTCCTGCAGGAATGTGAAAGGCTCCGATGTGACCTTTCCGTGTGCGATTGCATGTGAAGGTCCAGAAACCCCGGATTTGCATCCACCCGCTTGGTTGAGTCGACATTTCGCAGCTGCCTTAAACGAAGCCAGCGATTCTCCATCACAACTGCGGTCATTTGAGATTGTGTTTGTGTTTGATTTGCCTCTTTGTGTGTTTGCGTTTAGGATCCAGTTTGAAAATCAAACCTCCTGTTTACTCTGGTTTATCAGCGATTATCTCTGATGCCATTTGTTCAAATATTGACCGTTTTTTTTCCTGAGCACAAACATACACACTCAACCACACAATAAACAAATTACTACACATTTTGTCAACAATGGTCCTGGAATAAACACAGATTTCCTACGGACACAGAGAGAAGCTCTTCTATGTAATCTGAGCCTCAATCTTGGACATGTCTTCTATTTATTAGTGGTGGATCTGCTTCCTTTCAGCCGAATCTCTGCAATGATCTGTGGGAAGGAGAATGTGAAAACCGCTCTCCTTTGCTTTCAATCTATCTGAAATGTTGATAATTCACTGCACATGAACAGCGCTTTCCACCACCTTGAAATGCGGATGTGCCGAGAGATTTTAAGCAGATTTTGCTGTTGAATCCGAGTGTGATTGTGTCCCTCTGCTGGCCAGGCAGCGTTCAGTCCTGAAATCAAGCATCCTGATTTTTTCCTCCTTCAGTCTTGACACCAAATGGTGTTCATGTTACCATCATAAGTTCCCAGGAATTAGATCTCAGCTGTAATGTAATCACATTTTTACCTTGATTATTAGTTGTTCTGTGCTGTGGTGACATTCAATTACTACAAAATCAGTCTTTTTACAACAACATAGATCTAGAAAAAGTGACTGAAAAGTCTATACCTCACAGTTGTCCACTGCAGGATCAAGAGAGCTGCCTGTGTGATGAGGTGCATCACATTGTTTGTTCTCACTAACACAAATTTGCTGAGCTGTGTCTCCTGCAAGAACTCACCTATGGCTGGAAAATTTGCCTAATTGGCATTTATCTTCATCGGTCTCACCCTGTAACAGTGTTAAGTGTTGGACTAATTGCATTACATGAGTAAGAGTCCTTCTGCTCGAGGTGTTCCCACTGACGTGCATTTCCCCTCAGTGTTGTGTGTCAGTAGGACAAGTGTAATTCCTGGACCGTCGTATTGTGTCAATCAGGTTTAGTAGCTGCAAGACGTCCGTGTGTCAGTAATGCGGCGTGACACTTATGTCAATGTGTTTGTGTCTCCTCAGACGGTGCGGCTACAGCAAAGCAAAGCAGGACCCCGACGAGGAAAAGATGCATTTTCACAATGGACACAGTAGGTTTAAATCGAGATTCACCCCGTGTGTGTGTGTGGGTGTGTGTGTGCGTGTTTGTGGGTGAGGGTTCACTCAAGTTAGCCTCAAGTTTACACCACATGTACAGTAGAGAGTTCAGGCAGCGGTCATGTCTCTGCTCGTTTGCTCATCTCCGTAGGCACTCTTCTGTGTACGTGTACGACCAGCACCGCTGACATTGTTGTGCACCACGCAGCCACAAACCTGCCCCATGGCCGCCACGCTAACAGGAGCGCGCGTAAAGCTATGGCCGTTTATAGGCTGTGACAGCTTAATATATTTGTCCTCATTTCTGGCATCGTACCCTGCTGTCCATCTGTTGGAGCCAGAGCCAACTGGGACGGGTTCATGAGAGACATGTGTGGGGGGGAAAAAAAAATACCAGTATGTGTGGGATACAGTCATATTGACTCATGCCATGAAAGAAAAACATTAGGAATCGATGTGCATTGGTTGTGACGTGAAGAAAATGTGATTGGAAAGATGTCTTCCTCAGGATTGATGGCACAAATTGCTGCATTCAAAGTAAAGTGATGTATTAGTGAAAAATGAAGAGTATATGGTGAAGGCTACACTTCTGTAAAAAAGGGTTTTCTTTTCAAATAATCTAAACTCCCTCACAAGCATTAAAAAAATGCATTTGAATATGTGTCTTAGTTGTTCTTTTATCCGTTATGTCAATTTTATTTCCAACTGTGTACTTCAGCGATGTGAACCTGCTGCTGAGAGGCCTGTGGTTGCTTTCTGATGGGCTCAAACAAAAGAGAAACACTGCACATGATCGAAAAAGACCCCCATAATGTTGACAGCCCAGGGGTCCACGCTGCTACAAACTCTCTCTCTACCCTTATCTTGTGTTTTTCTGCTGCATTTACGACCACGCTGGATGGAAAAGTACTGAGTGCGAGTGCATTTGTGAACGTAAGGAGCTCCACTGGTGTAACAATCACGTGTGGGGTTCGAGGTAAACCAAGAGTTAATTAATTTTCAAGGAGCCTAAACAGTTGTGTGCGTCCAGAGCCTCACACTAATCCACATCACAATTTAGAGAATGACAATGACATAAATATCAGCTATAATACCGAGTTATACAGCAACCAATCATCATAATGCACTGTCCTGGAAATCATAATGGAACCAATTTGGACCCTGGCAAGCAGACTGGAGACAAAACCTACATCATTAAGCAGAAGTGTCAGATTTTTTTCCTGATGGAAAAAGTCCCGCCTGTTTTAATGTCGCATTGACATTTTTGTGTTGCGATAAGGAGCCTGGCGAAATGGTATCACACAGCAGTCGGTGGCAGAGGATGAACGAGAGACTCCTAAATTTGGCTTCTTAAAAAAAATGAGCAAAACTCGGCATTCAGAGAAAGAAGCTTTTAGGAGTCCGACTTGTATTTGGTGTCAAAGCAACAAAATTTCTGCATCAGTGTGGAGAAAAGTATCTTTTATGTTCTGAAAATATGCAGAAAATGTACCTGATTCAGTGGGAAGGATGGGACTGAAATACGTAGGAAATACATACAACAATGCCGTTTCGCAGGGTGATGGCAGATCTGCTTCGCGGCGCTCTCCCAATCCTCCCACTTGCCATATTTAAAGTTCCCAGTTTGACAGTAATTTTCCCTGTGGATGCTGCGGATATTCCCTGCTGCCAGTGATTCACGAGCGCGGATCCGCTGAAACTAAGCGGCAGTGACACCGTGTGTTTTTCCTCTCCGCAGTCAAGTTCCCCGGTGTGCGCACCTACATCGACCCCCTCACCTACGAAGATCCCAACCAGGCGGTGCACGAATTCGCGCAGGAGATCGACGTCTCATTTATCTCCATTGAAAGGATAATCGGTGCTGGTGAGTGTCCCCGAAATCCAGTGTGTGTGCGCGTGCGTGCGCACGCACGCGCTTTTTATGGCTGGATTAGTGAAAATAATGACGCTATTTTTGTTCAATCTGAACCAATAAAGTCAACAAGGACCGGTTCAGCATTGAACAGTGCGACTTTAAAACACCTGGTTGACTCGCGGTAACACGTCGAGTGCGGCTCTGTCATGTTGTGTTGAATTTATGCCTCGTTCTCATTAGCTTTTTATTATAGCGCCTCGTATTTTCCCCAGCCTTCATAAACCTGTCAGACTCATAATTGTATAAGCTTCTTTGTATGGGAGCACATTTAATATCCCGTCAATTAAACCAGACACTTTACGAGAACAGGAGCGCTCGCGCAGCCGTAAACAATGTTTGTCTTGTGCTGTTTTGCAACATGTGTTTGTACTGCAGCTCTTTAGCGGTGAAACGCCGGACTCCAAAAGTAAAGCTGAAGGAGGAAATTAGATTTGAGTAGCAGCAGGCGTGAGACGAAGTCTCAAACCAAACAAACACTGATGGAAATCAGGGTCCGCCTGTCGTCGTGCAGGTCATGAAACGTTGACGCTTCGTCTGTTCCCGCTCCAGGGGAGTTTGGCGAGGTGTGCAGCGGGCCGCTGAGGCTGCCGGGGAAAAGAGAGATCCAAGTCGCCATCAAGACCTTGAAAGCCGGATACACGGAGCAGCAGAGGCGCGATTTCCTGTGGGAGGCGTCCATCATGGGCCAGTTTAACCATCCCAACATCATCCGACTGGAGGGCGTCGTCACCAAGAGTGAGTCGTCAGCGCGTCTGCTCCCAGACAGATTCAACGCAGTGCGTCTTGTGCCGTTCTGCTGTAGGACCGGCGGGATGGGGAACATAAAGTATGTCATAATGCAGATAACTGAGACGACTCGCGGCAGCTGCACGCCGTAGATATTTAGGAATGTCAAGCTCACAGCGTTCAGGATCTGCGTCGCGGCGCCCGCTGTGATTCATCCGCGTCGCACTTCTGACGGTGTTTTTCATCATCCGACAGACCCCCGCATCTGCCTCATCAGTCAGGTTGCAGAGTTTATCTGGCTGAGGAAAGTTTCCACCTCTAAAGCCGTCCGTTCGCGACTCACATTCAGTCGATGCCGCCGCGCAAGTCTTACGGGCCGCAAAACGTCATTGTATTTGCGAACAGTATCTTTAATGTTGCAATAAAAGGCTCGTGTGCGAGAAGCAAACTCGCCGAGGTTGTATAACAGGCTCCGTGTCCCTGGAGGTTCCAGTGTTTGTTTGCTGTTAGATGTGTGAAACTGTATAGAAACATAGCGAGGGGTCTACTCTGGGTTTTAAAGCAGATTATATACTCCAACTTTGAAACACTTTAAAGGACTTTAGAGGACGAAGCTGCAATAACAAGTTGACAAAAACGCTTTCTTTGACCAGTAAATCAGGATTTTCCTTTACAGCTTGAGGAGAAGATGCCATGAGTGTTAATATAAACTGTGTTAAACTCATACAATAATTTGGTTAGATGAAAAAAAAGGCAGAAACTCTCACTTTGAAAATATATATGTGTAACAATTAATAAGGGTAAGAAGCTGGAGGGCTAAAATATAAATGTAACAGGTAAGATGGCTGCATGTCTTGGATAAATATATTCTCATATTTCGTCCATTTACAAGAGAAACAACTCAATTTCCAATTGATTTAGGGTTTTTTTCAGTCCTCTAAAGACATTGTGCCATGAAGAAAGCAAGAGTTTTATCAAATTGATGTTTATTACATTGTTTTTTTAATGCAGTTTCTCGGCTGTTTCTAATAAATAAGGGAGTTCAATGTTCTAAACGACTAAACTGTACACTTTCGTTATTCTGTGCAATTTCAACTGTCTGATTTGTGGTAAAGTAGAAATGAGTCTCTCAATTATGCTCTGCATTGTCTTCCTGTTCAATCTGCTGAAGCGTGTGTGTTTTTTTTTCCTGGTGTGTTTTCAGGCAAGCCGGTAATGATAATAACCGAGTATATGGAGAACGGATCGCTGGACACGTTCCTCAAGGTAGGACGGAGGGGACGGGAGGCTGCTGGAGGGCTTTGAATGAGAGATAATCTGGGGCTCGTGAGGATGTCGAGAAATAAAGGGAAAACGAGATAACACTCAAGCATGTTGGCTTTATGTGGAGAGGATTGAGTCGGTTTTAGATCAATGTTGTGTTGGCTAATCTCAGCGGACTGCAGCGTGTGGCAAACAGACCGAGGTGGAGGAGGGGGGGGGGGATGGTCCCTCTTATCCTCATTCTTTCCCAGCAAATTGCGCCGTAATAGCAATTTTAAACACGTTTTGCAAATGCGATGTAGATATTCCCCCCGCCTCGGCCGGGACATGAATCACTTTGCCTGCACATATGAAAGTCATTTTGGCCCCTCGGAGCTTGAATAATGTCTGAGCGTCTGGTCCGGCTGACCAGACTTCACCCTCAGTCGAAAGGTGGACTGCATTAAAGAGGCTGGCTGGCGAACCTTTGAATTAGGTAATCCTGCTCCGGAGCGCTTAACTGTCTATTTACCGGTTACAATGGCAGAATGCTCAGACGAGACGAGGCTAAATCCTGCAATGAAAAAAGAAGAGGCTGGATTCCTGCAGCAGATGGTGAATGGCGATGAAAAGGAATAAGGTCATATCACTCTGCAGCACAATGGCGCTCTGGCAAAAGGTGTGTCTTAGGTAGAGAACAGACAGAACGGCGAGTAAATGGGAGCAGATAAGCTTGAAAGGCAGTGATCACCTTAGCGCCGTGTTTCTCAGTGAGACGGTGAAAAAAGACGACGCAGTCAGACGGGGGGGAAAAAGAGATGGTCGGGCAGAGGAGAGGAGCTGTTTGGTCTTGGTCAATAGATTCTGCTGACATGTCCGTCGAAAGTGCGCCTGTGGGGAATATAACCTGGATGGCACCGGGGAGGGGGGGGGTGGGGGGGCAGAGGAGATCGAGGACCAGCAGGCAGAGCAGGACAGAAAAACCCTGTGAAGTAATTACATGGATGGCTGGTGCACTGAGGCCAGTATAAATGACACAGCCATGAAGGAGGAAGACGAAGGAGGAGGAGGAGGAGGAGGAGGAGGGGAGGTGGAAGAGAAGAGAGAGGAAAAAAGAAAAAAAAAACCACGGGGCTGGACCTGGTCCTGGATTAGCTGTCACAGCTACGGACAATGCACCACGAGGCTCATAACTCACATCTTCGGGCTTAACATCTCATTTCACATGTAAGTGGGATGTTCTGCTGAGGATGGGTGGACGGAGGAGAGGAGCTGATGGGGACCGGGGGCACAGCCGGGGAGCGAGGGAGGAGAAGAGGTGGGACGGAGGGAAGGTCGGAGAGTTTGCGTTTGGATCAGACGGAGCTGAAGCTTAAACAAAGAGAGCTGTCGTGGAGGAGGGAAGAGACCTCGTCTGGAGGGTCTCCTGCAGGAGGAGAGAAGCAGTCGCTGGAAACAACAGTTTTCAGTTGTTATCTTATGAACTGAGCTTCACTTGGCATCTCCTTCTGCATCTACGTCAGTTTCTGTGAAGATAATTACACAGAAACTTGATACAACCTGATAAATTTCCTCTGTGGAAACAATTCTGACTGATGTTATTGTTTTTCTTGTCAGTTTACACGGAGAACCTTCACCAACTTCTGAACAAACTTATAAAACATCATTTATCGACTAAATTGCATAAATGTCTGTCTGGATTTCCACACGCAGCTCTACAATCATCAAAATAGTTTTTATAAAGATGCTCCTCACACTAATCTACCTCCTGGGATTTAAATATTACCTCCTGGCATTTCTGACTTTTCCAACAAGATGATTTGACATTTATTCAACTTTTTTTCTGCTTTCTCACCTAATTTCTTTGGAGGAGTGGGGGGTAAAAAAAAAGAGAGAGAGAGAGAGAGAGAGAGATGTTTAAGCCCGGCTGGCACTGAGAAATGTGCTCGCTGGAGGGGCGGGGGGGCATCGTTCCGTGCTGGACGACGGCGATTTCATAAAACACGGTGCAAGTCAGGCCAGCAGGGAAACACTGAGCTGTGGGCAAGATTAGAGGAGCCGTTTATCTTCGGTTCGAGTCGGCTCGTGCGATGGCGGAGGAGCGCCGACGGCAGGAGCACAGGGGGATACTATGTGGAGCCGGGATGACCCGCAGGTGCGCAGGTGGCCAGTGATTGGACCACCCTCCCCTCAGCTCGCGCTCTGTGTGGAGGGGAGTTCGAGGCAGATCAGAGGAAATGTATATTTAGCCGCAATAATGTGTTTATCCTCAGAAAGCCTCCTACACCGGAGCGCCAAGGTCGATACTGCAGTTTGCGCGGCTTTGTTGCACACCGCAGGTTAATTTTCGGAGCTTTCACGCGATGGTCAACCTTTAAGTGGCATTTAACGGGCGGCTTTTCAGCGCCGGTGTCAAACACAACGCTCCCCCTTTCGGCTGTTATGTTATTTGCTGTGCCTCTTGAATATGCAGGCTGTTTAAATTGATGTTTAACTTGAACCGACTGCATTTGAGGACAGATGTTTGCCGCAGTTCTCCTGGTCTCTTGTGCTGTATCGTTGCATTGCTCGGTGTGTTGAGGACGTCCTGGAAACTCGGGCCTTTTCGTTTCGTCTCGCCCGTCGTCTCATCCTCGCTTTCTCTCGACAGAAAAATGACGGTCAGTTCACGGTGATCCAGCTGGTCGGGATGCTGCGTGGCATCGCATCGGGCATGAGGTGCGCACACCACTTCCCAACACAACAACCCTGTGTGTCACTCATTTGCTGCCATTCCTCCTCAGCCTGTGTGTGTCTGTTTGTGAACTCCTCCCCCTTCTGTCTCCATGGACACAGGTACCTGTCCGACATGGGCTACGTCCACCGAGATCTGGCAGCGCGTAACATCCTGGTCAACAGCAACCTGGTGTGCAAAGTGTCTGATTTTGGTCTTTCTCGAGTCTTGGAGGACGATCCCGAGGCCGCATACACCACACGGGTGAGACTTAGTATTTGTACTACAGATACTACAGCAAATACTACTGTTACTACTCATGATGACAACCTCTGTTCTACCTGTGTTTTTCCTCGTCGTATAAGTCATGTATTACCTTTTCCACAACTTTTACAACTACTGTTACTGCATCTACTGTTATAACTACTGCTGTTATATGACTAACACCTTCCAATACTTCTGTTATGACTACAATATTACTGCTATTACAATTTCTGCTAACGCCACTGTCACCAGGACTAATAGAGCTTGTCTTGACACCTGCGACTACGACTACTACAACTTATTCTGTTATAACTGTCACACCTACTTTTATGATTACTGCATCGACTCCTATTGCTACCATCACTAATACAACTGTTATTTTTTACTATCGCTATGATTTTTATGGCTGCTCTCCGTACTACCAGTAGGGAAAAAAGGAGAGAAAGAGGAGGCCAGTTGGCAAACTGCTGCCTCTGAAGACACTCACTGTGTATTTAATCAGGTGTTTATCCGTCAATGCAGCCATGTGCCAAACTTTGGTTGGAAACTCAAAAATACACACATTTATGCACAGACAACCCCCCCCACACACACACACACACACACACACACACACACACACACACACACAGACGACAGCAGCGGGTTTTAAATTGAGCCGTGTATCCCAAGCTGAGTGGCGTCCTGTCAGCCAGAGACGGGCTGCTTCCTGCCGGAGGAGGGCCAATTAGTACTCGGCTCAGTCTCGGCAACACTCAATTAGCACCGAGTCTTGCTGCCTTGGCGCCAAATATCCTGTCAGTCACCTCTCACTCGCCAGGCACCATCTCGCCTCGCTCGCTGTCTCCCTCAGCCCCCTCCTCCTCCTCCTCCTCCCCCCCCCCCCCTCTCGTCTGACTCTCCCTTCCCTGACAGAGCAGTGAGAATATCATAATCCACAGCCTTCAAACAATCACAGCCTGAGATATCCTGCTGCTCGGTTCATCAATACTGCATCAGGCTAATTTCACTACTCATCAGTGGAAATCACATTTTCCTGTGGAACTCAGCAGTCTTTCTGTGAACTTTCTTCCCCCCCCCTCATTCGTTGCGATGAATGCATGGTAATGAAGATGAGCGAAATGAGTAGGGGGAATCTCAGGCCCCCCGACGGTCAGGACAGGGAATTTGTATAAGGAAAGTGAAACTTAGTGTCATGAATGTCTCCCTAAATTGGTATTCATTAGTGTGAATGCGGGATGGACCACATGCGGCAGAAGTGTCTCAATTAAGGTCTGTTCGTGGTTTTTCTTTTCAGATGAGGAAGAGTCATGTTTTTAATGACTGCAGCTGTATTTAAACACCCGTCGCTGCTTTTATATCAACACCAGAATCACTTCTTTAAACGGGTTTATGAAAGGCTGATTTCTCGAATCATGAAGTGGAAGCTTAAGTTTATCGTTGAGTCTCTTTAGCGCTCGTCGTCTTACTGGAAGACGTTGATTCGGTGTTTATTTTCTGACTGATGTTCAAATCCTCGTTGGTAAAACACTGGCATCACATGGTGATGCGATTGGTCTGCCTACAATGCCTATAAATCAATTCATGATCTGCCTTTACAGGGCGGGAAGATTCCTATCCGCTGGACGGCCCCAGAAGCCATCGCCTACAGAAAGTTCACTTCGGCCAGTGACGTGTGGAGCTACGGGATCGTCATGTGGGAAGTGATGTCGTACGGCGAGAGACCCTACTGGGAGATGTCCAATCAAGACGTGAGTGTCCTACACGAATTCATTAAAAGCCATGGAATCCTGGTTCGCAGGTTAGGGCGACGACAGAAGCCGCGCCGACGGCAGGGACGGGCGAACAAGCAGAGGGTGACTCAGGCATCGCTCACACGCTCTCACTTCCCACCCATGCAGTCGGCAATATACGCAAGCACAGCCCTCCAGTGACCTCTCCATCCCCCTGTTTCAGACTCCTCCCCCCCTTTTTCGTTATTAGGCTGTCTGTCTCAAAGTCTAGAGAGTGGGGAGGAGAGGAGAGGAGAGGAGGATGAGAGGAGAGGAGAAGACGTTTGATGTTTAATTGAAAGCGTTATGCTGGATTTTCTCTGATCTGCACAAGAAAGTGAAGGCTCTCACTCTCTCCCTCTCTGAGCTCCCGCCTTCTGTTTCCCACTTCTCTCCCCTCTTCCTTTCGTGCGCCTTTCTCTCGTCCTCCTTTTTCTTTTTTGTCGCCCCAAAACGTACGCTCTGTCTGGAGCCTTCCTCTCCTCACGTCTGCCCTCTCCTCTTCCTTCTCCCTCTCCGGTCTCTCACTCTCTCTCCCTCTGATCTCTCCTCCCTGCCAGTCAGCTGTGTGTAGCTCTTCCCGTTCTCAGCACTCGGCGATGATTTTATTCTGTGCCTCCCTTCTCTCTCTCTCTCTCTCGGTCTCTTTCTCTCTCTCGCTCTCTCTCTCTCTCTCTCTCTCTCTCTCTCTCTCTCTCTCTCTCTCTCTCTCTCTATGTATGCATGCACTTTCATGCACGCGTGTCTATTGGAGTGCTATCACGTCTGTCTTTTGTGCAAATTTGACACAAGTAAAGGCTGTCATGAACTCAGCGAATCAATTCCCCGCAGTGTGTTGCACTGGCAGAACTAGGCTGAAAACTCCAGCCCGTTTCCCACTGCAGGCTGGCTCTGACGGAGGGAGCCGGGGTTTATTTATTATTCATTCAACTCTCAATTTCCCACCCCCCCTAAAAACATTTCTGTGATTCGGTGCTGTAGCGTGTTACTTGCAGGAATCATTAACGGCGCTGTGCCGTGCGTGAAATAAACAAATAATGCTTTTATGTTACGTTGATCCTTGCAGGCGGTTGGCTCTTCTTCTTCTTTTTTTTTTGCCTGCTGACTTGATGGTGGTTTGACTGTGAGGTCAGGCAGAGAGCAGGCACATCCCTCCAGCAACTATCAGGACTCAGTATCCTGCTCAGGAGAACTCAATTTGGGAGTAGAGCCGCCTCGCTGAAGTGTGTCACGGGCCTGCTGAGGAAAACTTATTATCCGTGCAAGTGTCACAACATGTTGTGTCCTCCGCACATTCGGAAAAATGTTGTCCACACAGCAGCATCTCATTTCAGAGCTAGATCAGTTGTTCAGGGTTGGAGTTGAGGCAAGCAGTCAGTTTTACTTCAAACTTGGTCAACTTGTCATGTGAGTTCAGGACTTTCTTCGCAAATCGGTCCATTTTAATGTCTCAACTGGCATTTTCATGTTGTACTTTCATACAAATGTGCTGTCTCGTTGCTGCATCCCTTTTGAAAGGAATGTCTGACCTGAAGTTAAGTTTGTGTTGACCTCAGGATGAGGTTGTGGCTGCAGAGATAGATCCCTCTCCACTTCTGACTCCCTCTCTTCTTTCTCCTTGTCTGTGCGCAGGTAATAAAAGCAGTGGAGGAGAGCTACAGGTTGCCAGGTCCTATGGACTGCCCTGAGGCGCTCTACCACCTGATGATGGACTGCTGGCAGCGAGAACGCAGCAGTCGCCCCAAGTTCGATGAGATCGTTTGCTTGTTAGACAAACTCATCCGCAACCCAAGTTCCTTAAAAAAGCTGGTCAACTCCTCACACAGGTGAGAGACGCCGCGGAGGAGGGAGAGAACTGACGTTTACAGTGTTCACTATATGAGGCTCGCCTGGTGTCAGAGCAACTTGTTTGAGGAGTGAGTGCAGACTTGCAATGGCTGTAAATAGTCTGGGTCAGGATTGCACGAGCTTACATCAGTTTATCAACGGTTGCCATGTGTGGTCAAGCAGCAGCAGCAGCAACTGGAAGGAGGAAGAGGCTGGCGTTCAATTACAAAGACTTCCTGAAAGTAACTTACAAATCATCCAAAAATTTAGGTTCCATTAAAAAAAAAAGATACAATTGCAGTGATACTTTTCATTATTCTGTTTAAATGTTAATGCAGTTTTTTGTCCATATAAAGAGAAGCCAGAAAAAAGTGGATATTGGCCTCATTTTTTGAAATCTTAGGCATCATTTTGTAGCGTATTCAGTGTTCTTTTTAATGAGAGCTGTAACATTTGACTGTCCACTGAGTGAGGCCCTGCAATATATTTGCATTGCGTTGATATATCATGTCATGAAACGGCTATCAGCACTGTGAAGCAGACACTTATTCACAGCCTCCCTTCTTCCCTCCTGAGCACAGATAATGAAATGGTGGCTGTATTGTTGACTTGTTTCTCTTCTTCTCACACACACACACACACAGGCACACACAGAAGCCGCGACACACTTGATCAATCAACACCACAACTAAAAGCCTTGCAATGACATATGACGGTTGTTAAGATTAAAAGGACAGGAACAAGACCGGCTCTTTTTCGACGCCGCACTTCTGTTCTAGCCGTAGCGTGGCGAATATGGTTAGCGAGCGTGAACGCTCCTGCCTGATAGCGGGGCGACTTGAGCAGAATGACAAAGAGCCGTCATTGGACAGCTTGTGTGATGGTGCATAAGTTCAATTTTGACGGCTCACTGGCAACTGTAAGGATTGTTGAGCTCAGCGGAGCGCTTTGAAATGTATGTGCTGGCACGGTGATGTTCCTAATAACATTCATCATAATCGTCTGAAGCATGTCTTTCCTTCATCTTTGACTACGTTTTAACACCTCGAGAGGGAACAAAGGGGGAAAATGCGGGGTTATTTTGAAAGACTTTACGCTGATTGGGCCTGCTCGATTGTAGGTTTGACCAGGCCAGGCAGGTTGTGGCGACTCGATCTCAATATTCAGTAATTGAAAGTCGTAATCTGCCCCTGCTGGGTCATAACAACCCATTGCTGCTCAGGCGTGAGTGTTAAGAGTGTCTCTTACATGTGTAGAACACGCGTGTAATCACACTCTCTCTC
>JASSRZ010000083.1:4405530-4421279 GCA_032164315.1 Malacoctenus gilli
ACCCATTGCTGCTCAGGCGTGAGTGTTAAGAGTGTCTCTTACATGTGTAGAACACGCGTGTAATCACACTCTCTCTCGCTCTCTCTCTCTCTCTCTCTCTCCTTCTCTGTGAATGTGTGCCCATCACTGCACCAGGGTTTCCAACCTGTTAGTGGAGCACGCCAGCGTGGAGGGAGACTGCAGCTCGCGGAGCCAGACGGTGGGGGAATGGCTGGACTCCATAAAGATGGGCCGATACACAGAACTCTTCATGGAGGGAGGTTACTCCTCACTGGACACAGTGGCTCAGATGACGTCAGAGTAAGGCCACGAGCTCACATGCAAACACACGTTTGACGCGAGGACGTCTCGGCCTGCAGACGGGTTTTAGCTTTATTCCCGCAGGCCGGCAGACATTCGCCCCATCGATTTCGGCTGGCGCCGCAGTTCGCTTTTTACGGCTCTCTAGTCGGCGAAGCAATGAACGTTCCCACGAAATTTTGTGAAGGTCAAACAAAAATGAAAAAAAAGGCGTAGTCGATTGAAAGTTTGTAAGCCTGTGAAAAACTCACATCCTTTATAGAATTGTGACCTTCTGTCGAGATAGATTCAGCTACAGTAAATCGGTATGAGGTGCAGCGTTATATCAGCGTTTTAAGTGCTTAGTCAGGGTAAATGTAAAGGCTGAACCTTCTGAGGACATTCTGCTTTGGGGATTTTCTTCCAACAAAACTGTGTTTATTTGGGAAAGAGGCGTGGAAGCGCCGGGCATCTGAAACGGTGATTAAAAGTGAACTGGGAGAAACGACGTTGTTATTCACCTTCATCATGTATTTCCAGCAAACTGCCTAAAAATAGTGGCCTGTTGTTTGTGTTTTTCAGGGATTTGCGAAGAGTAGGAGTGAACTTGGCTGGACATCAGAAAAAAATTATCACTAGTATTCAGGAGATGAGAGTCCTTATGAACAACACCACCTCCACTGTAAACATCTGACGCATATGTACAGGCATGCAAGTACACGCACACGATATCCACACACATACACACACATGCAAGACAATATGTGGACCTAGTATGTAAACAAAAGACTCTGTTGGACCTAGAACGGCTAAGCACTTTTTGGTGGACCAGGAAACCCGGTGTTCTATGGATCTAAACTGGAGGATCTGGCGGTTCTTGCGTGTGGAGTTTGCTGGTGCTGTCATGGGGGAATAAGTGACATTGCAGCGCTGAAACCAAACTGAGCTGGACTGAGCGGTGCGACACGGAGAGGGACGAAGCTGGTGAGCTGAAGTGAACTTTGAGTCACGCTTTCCATTGAAGATTTTTTGAAGTTTTGGAGGGTTGGGGGGGTTTTTTTTGGTTTTTTTGCACTGTTTCCGTCCGAGATCAAACAGGGACCATAAACTTGGGCCAGTTTTAGCAACCGCCATGTTTTTTTTGGTTGCATCACAGTTGCAGGAAATTCAGTTGGCTCACACTGATCCTTTTTGACCTGTTCCAGGTGAGTCCGCTGTGTCCGAGCTTTTCTCTCGAAAGTTTCCTTTGGAAGCACAGCTTCGCAAAGCGTCGCTGAATCGTGCATCATACTCAGGCAGGGTAAACATAAACAAAGGATGAAATCTTCGTCGTCGTGAGGTTTGAGGTCACCTCGATTCGATCATCTGTTTTCACAACTCTGGATCACTGACAGATATTTCAAACCATTGTCACTGAAACATAACTCAACCATCACCGTTAAAAGATGCCGACCTTCAAAATTGGACCAAATTGAGCTGACAAAAAACTCATTTGAATACAATCAAAAGCCAAACGTATACTGGTGTGAGATTTTGCCGATGGGGCTTTTCTGGTTCTTCCAGCCAGAACCAGAATAGAGGCACGGATTAAACTGGCTTTCAGTGAGAGTCTGCTGTCAGATTGTGATGCTTTCGGACGTTGGCTCCAAAACTATGCATCTTCAAACTGACAACTGCTTCATGAACTGGATGCTTCCTGCATGTGTTAGTGAAAGGTTCATTCAGATCGTGGAAAGACCTCGACATGGATTTGACTTAGAACGAGACTCGTGTGGAACTACCTAAAAAGAATCAAGTCGGAAGTGTTGTTGGGACGACGTTTGCTTCGCCTGCATTCTGATGTGACACTCTGGACTTTCTCATTTTTCAAATGTCGCATGATGTTCTGAGGTGCTTCCAGGAGGAACCAGTTAGTTCAGTCGCCACAGGGGAGAATTCAGTCAGTTCCGGTGAGTCGTTTTCTTCGGTCGCCGGCCAGATCCTCGAGAAAAGGACCGTCCAGTCTGAACCGGAGCTGTCGGATATCCAGTGAAAGCACTCTGATTTTCTTTTCCGATGGAGCTTCTGCAGCAGTTCCATTGCAGCCTTTGAGTTGAAGATGCACTCGGATCTTCGTTGGGCCTTCACTTTATGAGTCAACAACCTTCAGGTACCGCAGAAAACCCTCAGCAACCTGTTCAGTTCACCACGCCGCCAAGAATCTCTCACGCGCATGTTTGCCACACCACAACAAACCTCACTCTTTACAGGACTGCTGAATATATAAGGAGGCAATATTGATAACTTGATAATCGTTTATTTATTTATACTTGTTTGGAAAAAAAATAGTTGCAAAAATGATGTGGACAGTTTGTGTTTTATCATAATACTCTCTTTTGGACTACTGAGCAGCTCTGCCTACATGTCTGTCATGTATATAATGTATTATATATATTTAAAAGCAGCAGGGAGCATTGTTCTTCTGTCTACCATTATGTGGACAAGTTGGTATTGATCAAGCATCTCAGCGTAGTACACATTAGTAAATAGTGTCAAATATTTGAAAACGGCGTTTCCTTCTGACCTTCGACTTGGGCCACTGTCAGGTGGGGACAACCAGCACATCTGTCCCCATCAAAGGGGTCCAGCAAAAAAAGGTCGCGCAGAAACGGCAAATATTCATTTTATGTTGTCGGTGATTGTGTTTCATTTCCGGTTTTGGTGCGAGACCTAGAAAAATCCTCGAGTGGCCCCCAAAAGAGACGGCGAGAAACGCTTCGTCGTCTCCGGAAGTACGAGAAACGCGTGCACAAGGACTGACACGCGAAACCTTGTGGCGCTTCCGATGGTTTAAAGGTATTTAATGATGTCAACGATCAATCCCTCGCTTCTCTTCTCTTTGATATGGTATGCATTTGCTACTCAGTGCTTTAATCGCTAAACGTCTCACTGCTGTGTTCACCTGAGCAGAAAGTTCCGACACTGTATATAGAGATGTGGGTTTTTTTTGCAGATGACTAATGCTACTATTTTTCTCTCGATCAGTGTACTTGCTCGCGCTGAGGGCTTAAAGGTGGAAAACAAAATGAGATTGTAGAGTTTTATTCTAGGAAACGGTGTCAGCTGACTGTTTGAAAAGCATTGAAAAGCACACAAGAAGAATGTAGGGTATTCAAGGGGTATTTCACGATTTATGAGAAACATATTTGACTTTCTGATGCTCCAAACTTCGTATAAATTGAATAATTGGGGGGGGGGGACTGGATGGTAAAACCAGATTCCTTTGTTGCACTTCTCAGCACAAGATCTTGATTCTGAACTGGTTTTATGCAAGAATGTAAATTGGATGCGAATATCGTCAATATTCGACTGGAGTGTGAGTTTCGAAAAGTCAAAATGTTCCACCAGAGTGAGAGTTTCTATAACATCTGCATAGTCTCTCGAGTCTATATAACTCATAGAAAAATATACGATAACATAGTTCTATTGTTAGGGATAAGTAGCCATTTAACGTGTTTAGATATGCAGTATTGCACCGGTTCTATTATATTGACGCAGTAGTGATTTTCTTTCTCTGAAATGCAACCAACGTTTCCGGCAGTAAAACATACATATGTAGATGACTTTGGCTATGCAGATGTTACATTTAGCAGGAGGACGCATCAGCCGCATGGTGCACGATATAAGGCATGTACAGCGAAGGTCACTGCGCTGGGCGATCCCGGTTCACCAGCCAGCCAGTTTAAAGTTTCCTCAGTCACGCGAATGCCGCGAGCGTTTGCTCCGAGTCCCGTGTTTTTTGGACCCTTCCCAAAAGTCCCTGTTATTGGCTTCGTACAACCACTGTTTTGCAACTTAATTTTTTAAAAAAACAACAGCAATGCCTGGGGCAAGACCATTTGGTGAATCGTACACCCTTATAAGTGCCTCTCATCTTTTGAGCACCGTTATTTCCTCCCCTGCCAAAACGCAATGCCCCAACTCTCCTATTTATTCACTTTTCTTGCCAACCATGTCTACAGGCAATAAGAAGAATGTCGGACAATGTGTATGTTGGAACTAATTTAATTTGCACTTTATGAGAAATCTGTTGCCCTTTTCTTTTATCTAAAACATTTATAGCTGACTGACTTTTTAGCGTCAAGGTTTTTCTTAAGTATTTGTTCTAGGTTTAGGATAACTACTGTGTTCCCTGAGGCTGATTTTTGTCATTTCATAATGCCAACGCTTCCCGAGGTGTGGACTTTTGACGGCTAAGCACAAAGGATTGGTCGTGTTTCTTGGAAAAACAAGTCAGAGCTGTTGGAACAATGATCGATGTAGAACACCATTTTTCTCATATGTGGCACAACGATACACCTTCAGAAGAGCGTAAGCACAGGGTTGGACAGACATCTTTGAGGACAAGTGAGTGAGATGAGTGGAACTTTTTATGATTTTCAAGAGGTCAATAGCATTATACTTGATGTCAACAAACTCGTGACAGACATTGTGTAGAAGAGCGAATGCATTTTTTTTTTTTTTAGCATTTTTCCACAAGAGCGTGAAAAAACGGGCATTGATTTATCGTTCGGTCAAAATTCAATAATTCAAAGGATTTATGATCAGCACTTTTCCAACGGCGGGATTTTTATCTCAATTGTCATCGAGCCAGGAGACGAAGAGCACAGCAAACCAGCCAACATGAAGAACTTACTGATGGGTTGTTCCTCCTAACTGACTGTCGGCAGGAGGCTCATATCAGCCACGCAGTGTTTATGCAGGAGCCAAATTTGTGGTGTGAAATTAAACCACGTTACAGATTTGGTAAATCAACAACTCTGTGGGTTGATATTGAGTTTTTAACAATTAAATTCAAGTTCATTGTGAGCAGTTAATTATCGGTAAAAAGTTGTCAGGTTTGTGTATATTAGAGTGTGCCGAATTTGGCGTCACAACAACAACAGGCCTGCAACAGGCAGGAGATACCATCTTCGATTGAAGACTGGCAAATGTACAAAAGCAATACTTGATGCTGATAGCGAAAATCAAAGCTGCATACACAAGTGCATAGGAAAACAATAATAAACAAAAGGTTGCTGTAGCATCTGAAATGTTTTTAGGAAGGTGAACATCTGTAAAGATCCAGGCTTGGGTGAAAATATCAGCAATGCAGAAGTGGGCGGGGTTAATCCATTTCTACAGTTACCGATTTTCCTCATCGAAATTTTTAGTCTCGCAAGGAAAATCTGCCTTGTCGTGTCACTGTTCACCACAAGATGGTGTGATGAGTCACTTTAGTATGTGTTGTTTGCAGTCGGACTGAAGTTCTTTGCAATTGCTTTGAATCGTCCCCACCAAAACTTACACAGTGACTCATCACCACCTTTCAGTACAGAGAACTGGCAGCATTGCAATCGTACATATTGTACCTTTCGAACATCTCTGTAAATTGAATTTGGACTCCACATTTTTGACAGTTTATGTAGATGTTGCAAGTAAACTTTGGTTTGCGTTCACAAGAGTACTTCTGCCACCTCAAGGCCCCGCCCACGTCTCAACAGCATCGTTAACTTCTCAGGAAGTGGAAATTAAATACATTTACTGGGTTACCACACATCTGGTCTAACTTGGTGAAACAGGTAAACGGTTATGAAGTTTTTTTTCCCGGGTCAAAGACAATAACCATGTTATCCGTAAGTCACACATCTGTTTTTGAACAGCTGAATAACTGTTTTGTGATTCATTGAAAGCACAGTATAAAGAAAAAAGGAGAAAAAAAAAAACAACCTAGCTATCGATGTGCTCTTGGTTTGTCTATGAGACTGTCATGTATTATGTTCGTGTTGATGTTTTTGTAGTGTGTTTTCAAAGTCTTTATTTTTGCAATAAAAGCCGAGGAAAAATACCCGGTCTTGGCGTCGCCCTTCATTGAAACTGGAACATTTCATTTTAAAAGGCGGAGTTGGTTAATTATCACCTTTGGTGTGAAAGCTGGCACCAGCACCGCAGGGAAGTATGACCTAACAGTGGAAACGTGTGATCCTGTATTACCCTCCGATACTGTGAAGCATTAACCCGTCACGGTGCCACCGTGAGCGGGCTGACAGGTGATGTCGACGCGCCGTCTGTGGCTTGCGGTTGCTCACGTGTCACGTGCACTGAGGGCGACATCGTGGTTCCACTGTCGATGAAATTTCAGTTCAGGCAAAATCTTGAAAAATGTTTGTTTGCATGTTTAGTTGGGAAGCAGCAGGGATCTTGGAGAAATCAATACATTTCCTTGTGATGTGATTGTACAAAAGTTGAACGACTTTTTTCGTACTTTGTTTTTCGCATTTTTAACTCTTGGAAAGTCTCTTCATTTGACTTTCTGTATGACTGACGTCTGACGTTCAACTGCAACGCTGCCACCTGTTGGCTGGAGGAGGTAAGCAGGCTTCAATTTCTGCAGGATAACGCACCTCGTGTCTTTTTAATGTTCCTGTTATTGAAACATTTCACTCATAGTCATCTGGTCCAGTTCCTTCTTTTTTTGCACAGTAACTTATCAGAAATGGATGTTGTTTCTCCAGTATTTGTAGTGTTTTCAATTGAAACCACCCTCGATAGGTAGGACAAAATATTGCAGGTAACTTCAATTTATCAGTCACTTTGAATCTCACTGAAATGTTGATTATGTTTAAAAACCGAGCACCTCAAAGAGCTTAAAATCTGAATCCCCAGCTCTCCGTGCATGCCTTTGGAAAAACACCCAATTACTGATGAGCCAAACAACATCAGAGGTGCTTTGTTTACACTCGCTCTTACTCGTGCAGGCTTGAAAATGGATGCATTAAAAGGAGGACGAGGCCCACTGAGACTGCGTCCGCACGGCCATGCAGGCCGGGAGTTTTCCCCCGGTGGGAAGTGGGACGTCGCTAATTTTAGCGTCTATAAATGAAACAGTCCGTAATTAAATGCTCCTCGGATACACCTGCGTGCTCCGCTGCCTATTTTCACCTCCGTTCACATTCACTGGGTATTGAAGTGAACTACAGGCTGTGAACTTTAATGTTGCTGCACAGTTTGTGAAGATTTGCGATGTGTTTTTGTTTTGTTTTTTTGCCCGTTCACACCAGCAGTTGGTTTGTACGTGATGAGCTGCTTTATTGAGACTATGTAATTGCTCAAAGATGTTTCCCAGCAATGCAATTAGGCATGGTTTATTGGCTTGGATACCAACTGTCTGGGTAACAAGGGAGCAAGTCAACAGATTTCTCTCTTTGTCTATATGAAGATTGAATGAGAACAAACAGGGGGAAAAAATAGATTTAGTGAAAGAAAGAAGCTTTTGAACGATGGTTGGAGGAGCAAAGAGGCTAATCCCAGCCGAGTAAAGATGGTCGTCCTGCTCCTATCGCTCTGTTGGGATCTGTTGTGTAAACGCGGTGCTAAGCGCTGCGTGGCGGCTCCGCGGCGGTGAAATACAGTTCATCGCTGGGTTGTAATCAAAATAAGCTGCGAGCTTCTGTAAAAATGTGTGATGCGTTGAGAGAACCTGATGATGCAAGGCCCTGCAATGATGCGTCTGTCAGACGTGGAAAATGCAGCTGCTGATGTCAGCAGCTTACGCCATTGTGTGATAGCGCTTGTCAAAAAACAGCCAGTAACGTGAAAGCACAGCAGACGATTACAAAGCGAGTCTTTTTTTTTTCTTAATTTACAAGCGCAAATAATCTCACATTTGCATTTTTTAAACAGTTTTGTGTCACAAGCCATGACGATTTCATTCATTTTAGTGCAAATTTTAACCCGTTCCATTAAAAAAACTCAAAAATGTTCACATCTGTTTCTGATTTTTGTGTTAACCTTGAATCATGGACCAAGGTGAAGCTCCGTTCCGACACTTCTGTAGCAGTTTATATGTAAATATCAGTGCTGAGTTGTGTGCGTGTGTGCAGTGTGTCAAATCACACGGACCCCATCTCTGGGGGACTCCACTGCCTCCATGGCTCAAGGTGATTATTACACTCAAACACATGAATTGTGGGGAGGTGAAATTAGCCATCAGCACGGCTATTACTGAAAACCTCTGTATCAGCGGCTTGAAGCAAAAAAAATAGAGCCGCTGGCTGCCGTTGTGCATGTGTGTGCGTGTATATAGGTGTGTGTCAGGATTGCACTGGGGCCATATTCCCTTCGGTGCTGACTGGGATGGTTCCTGGACGGATGGACGGGCTTTGAGGCTCCGGGCTCGCTCCTCTTGTTTTGACGGGCTCCTTCTGCCTGACATCCTCTGTACATCTCCATATCTGCATGACATTTGGCTGGCGACTCTATTAGCCACGTCTGCCTCCACCGGTGTGTGTGTGTGTGTGTGTGTGTGTGTGCCCCCCCCGTCTGCCAAGGCTCTCTGTTTTGCTGTCTATTAGGCTGTCACCGTGTCAGACTAGAGTCAGGTATCCCAGGGCACGCTGAAGTAATTTTCTCTTGAAGAGGTGTCAGTGGTCGAGGCGTCCTGGGGGTCATTTGAAAATCATTGCGGAGATGCCTTTTTAATCATTACGGATGACCTTCAGCAGAAACCTTCGCTGTCAGTCGAGGCGTGATCGTGCGGCTGTCTGTGAATCTACTTCTGTGTGAAGGCGGGCTCCCTGTAAGTATGTCTGATCACTTCACTGTTTTTTTTTTTTAGTTCAGCCAGAACATTATGACCACTTTTGATTTCAAGGAACATAAAAGGAGGCTTTTCTCCTGCAGCCGTTTGATTGTCACTGTAATACCCCCTTAGCTTCCCTCGGCCACGTCACCTGTTAAATGCTTTATCTTTCATCGACCACTTTTGATGAGCGTGCCCCCCCCTGCAGACTGGGGGCATCCCACAAGAGACAAATCGCCCACACAAAAACTCAAGGTACAAAACGTCGGCTTACTGGATAATTAATTTATAAGGTCAAAATTAAACCCCTGGCCTCATTCAGCAAAACGTGTGCTCACCAGTCTGTGATTTGAGGCTTTTACCACCTGTGAGCATGATACAGATTTTCCATCCTAAGCAGGTTGTGAAAGGTGATATCATCCTCGATATGGAAATGTCCTGCTTTTATCCCGAAATGACATTTTTCTTGAATCCAATTTCTGGCCTCAAAATCTCATTTCTGAAATCACTCCCCCCCCCCCCCCCACCCTCACAGATATGAGCCCAAGGTGTACATGGACAGATAACACTGCCTGTTGGCTGGTGAGGGTGTCTGAGAGCAGTTACTGGAGGTCTGACCCGGACTGAATAAGCTGCTGGTAAATAGCCTTATCCATTCTGCTACTGATCCGAGAAACCTGCCATGAGAGAGAGAGAGAGAGAGAGGGCTGTGTGATGTCAAGTGGCTGGCAAGGACACACACACACACACACACACACACACACGCACTCCTCACCAGCGGTAGTGGTCTGGCAGGTCTTTGTGTGGCGCTGGCGATAATTCAACACACACACACACACACACACACACACACACCCCGGCCCTTCTCTCTCTCTCACCCACAGTATCTGTCTCCTTCATACAAAGGCAGCCACGGGGACGTATTTGTCACTCGCCCAGATGTTTTTCCAAGGTCCTTTATCCAAAGCAGTCAATCATACGCGGCGAAATGTCCCCAATGTGAGGTCCCCTCGGTGTAATGTCGCCCCCGCCACGCGCGCTCCAGTTCTGTGTGTGCGTCCACGTGTGTGCGCCAGGAAGGTCAGTCAAGGTGAGATGAAAGCGCAGTTAACCTGAGACACAGAGAAGTAATGCATTAATAACCAGTACAATACCCGCCCCCCCCCCCCCACACACACACACACACACATACAGTAGCCATTTCTCCTGTTTAATGGGGTCTGTCACTCGGACACAAAGAGATCTGAATGAAGTTATCTCCCCACACACTCTACATTATTTTTTTTACACCCCCCCCCCCACCCCCCCACCCCCACTACCTCCACCACCACCACCACCAATTCTTCATTCAGGATTCGCTTGAACGCACATGAACCTATTTCCATGTTAAGTGATGCAACTGGCTGCAATGATTTGACGAGAGCGCTCGCCCCGCGATGCAAAGGAGCATCTGTCTTTCGGTCGCTAATTTGTCAAAAAGTGTGATGCTTCCAGCCATCTGCTGCACGCGACTGGACAATATGTGGCGTGTATGATAAGTAACTGTCCCTCTGCTGCGTGATCTAATCGCTCAACAAGGGACACACATTCTTTCTGTCATTTCTATCAAATACTAAATCAGCCGTTTTCCTTCTTTTTGTTTACCTTATAAATCAGAGAAGTTTAAAGTACCTAGGAGTATGAGATTTCGTAATTTAAGATGAAGTTATTGTGTTTAGAAATACCAGACTGAGCTGTTGTTTAGTTGATGTTTGGAAGTACCAGTATGCAGCCTACAAAAGATCCTTGTTAACAGTGTTTTGTTGAATTTCAGCATATCTTGGGAAAATGGTGAAAGCAGTGTTGATTGGTCAGCAAAGCTCTGCGTGACAGAGATTTCTCTGATGAAACAAACTGCTGGTGCGGGACACGATGAAGCGTGCAGCTTGGAAACGATGAGGTATTCCGGGATAAAAACCCGAGAAGAGCAGCGCAAAGCAGACATGGGAGTGAACGGGGGCTTGAAGGGTTCCCCGTATGCGGCGCATCCTGCCGCATTTGGAGGGTTGTTAGCCCCCTCAACCTTGCTCTATAATGAAGAGGTGCTGCCTGCCCACTGAGCTGTCTCGTCTGATAATTATTTTGACATTACCCGCTGAGAGCTGGAAGGGAATTATCCTCGGCAGCGTCTGCTTGCCATACATTCTCCATAATCAGCCCCGGCATGCATGGCTAAAAATGTGCACGCGCTGTGCTTCGGTACAAAATATCTGCACATCCTGAACGCCGGAGTTAACTTTAGTTGAACCAGGAGTCGCAGTTCTTCAGGCGCTCTTTTCGGAAGCACAACCGAAGATGTGTGTGTGTGTGTGTGTGTGTGTGTGTGTGCGTGTGCGTGTGCGTGTGCGTGTGTGTGTGTGTCGCGCTTTGAACATTTTTTCCTGTCTTTCTAATTTAATAGACGACCAAAAGTTTGCTTTGTTCTCTTTTATCACAGGCTCCTATAATGTGCTAATTAATATCACGACTTAATGAAATGTAATATTACTCGTGCAGTGAGGCAGTTGAGAAATCCCCTGACTCGTAGTAAAACCTCTGACCTTTGCAGGTTTAACGAGCTCGCCGCCCCACAGAATGAAGTACGGCGGCGATGCCGTACATTTCAAACCAGGTTGCAAATTTTCCGTTTATGTCGCAAATACCAGGACCACATGTTGTCACGCAAAAAATATGATCGTTTCTGGGCGTTCCCCCCCCCCCCCCTGGATTTGTGTAAACTGAAGTTAATGGCTGTGCACATATATCGGTGCCTGAAAAACAGCTCATCTGTCTTGATGCTCCGGAGCTCAGCGGAGACAAACTAATGGCTGCAATGCATCACTTGAACATTGTATTTCAATCAGCGATACGCAGGCGTTTTTATTCTTTGTCTCCCACATAAAGAGTTGCAAAACTACAGCAAATTACGCGCGCCAGTTCATATACACGCCGCAGATCTAATGAAGTGTCTCTCGTTTCGGCTCTCTCTTCCACGTATTCAGTGAATTTGAATAGTGGGATACTTTCACTGGCTGATGCACATTAATTGCCGGCACTCGGAGTGGTTTGACTCTCGTGGAGCAAATGAAAAATGAATGAGTGGATAAGGTGAGGAATACAGAGCGATTCCCTCAGACACCTGAGGCTCAGGGCTCCGTTTCATCTCGCACTTCAAGGCAGCTCCGACTTGCGTAACGTTCGGGGGGAGTCCGAACGTTCGGAAGACAAAAAAAAACTTGACTGTTGGTGTTTTTCTGCAGCACCAACAGATCAGATTTTGGCTTTTCAACGACCAGCCAATTACTGCTCACTCAGAAGGGGTTGCAGACGGACTTGAATCTCCCCCACTCGCTTGGTGATACGTCATTTTTAGGTCATGTTTCTGAAACGACGATCGATTTATTTCCAACAGTGAGCATTTGCTGCTAAAGGGGTCTGGACAAAATGCATAAAATAAAGATGGGAGTGAAGTTTCCATAAAGACAGTTCTTGGCGATGATGAGCTCTGATGGTTCGCTCCCCGCTGTACTTTCGCTCTCCTCCTCAGAGGTATTCCCGTTTGATTCTCGACAGCAGAAGAAAAAAAATCAATGGCTGTTTGAATGAATTTGTCTGAATGGGTGAGGGATGAATGAATGATGAATAGGTTTGAGTACGTTTCAGAGCGCTCGGTCCAAATGTCTCGCTGCTCTTTTACGAGTGTTTGAAGAAGGGGAAAAAAAAGAAAGGGAAATATCAAGGCTGCTTGACCTCATTTGGCGCCGCGTGTGAATCCGTCTCCTGTTGTTGCGGGTCCCAATTCGAATGGCGTTATTAAAAACACATGTTTCACGTGTGTGTCTGGGGGAGCGTGTGTATGTGAACCCATTTAGCTCAGTGTCAGACCGTCTCAAAGTGTATGTCGTAATACATTGGAGTCCATTAATGCCTGGGAACGGCACAGAATCCCAAAAAGAACACACACACACACACACACACACACACACTCGTGCACGCACACGCACCGACATCCGCACACGCTCGCCAGCTCGTGCGCGCCCCCACACACGGCGCCGCATGTCTCTGATAGCTTCTATTAT
The DNA here is from genome assembly GCA_032164315.1 of Malacoctenus gilli. Taxonomy (NCBI): domain Eukaryota; kingdom Metazoa; phylum Chordata; class Actinopteri; order Blenniiformes; family Labrisomidae; genus Malacoctenus; species Malacoctenus gilli. The sequence goes on from JASSRZ010000083.1 coordinate 4,418,506, forward strand.
CTAGGTCTCCCTCCTGGCTGCACATCAAACATGGATGAGCTCCAACCATAAAAGGCTCCATTTTCCTTTGATTTATACAAGGAATAAAAATCGGAAAGGTGAAAAGTCCAAACCATGCATATTTTATCAGCTCACTGACACCAAAGGCAAGACGGAACAAATTTTAACACGGAGCAAAACTTAAAATAGACCATGATAGGACCAAACACGGCGGCTGCAACACCAAACCGCCCGACCTCGACGGCAACAAGCCTGCTCACCCGATCCCGCACAGACAAACATTCGCCCCACGCCGGTGCGAAGGCACGCAGCCAATTAGCCTTTACATGAGCTGTAGGTATTGCAGGGTTCCTCACATGAGAGGGAAAGCAAACAAAGTGTTCAAATAATTGATAAAGTGATAACGAGGGAGTCTGATTTCGAGGTTTAACGTCACTCTTATCATATAGATGTTTCTGGACAGCGCAGAGATGGAGTGGACCGATACTGACGCGTGATCAATGGACCAGTCCTCTGGGCCCAGTTTGTCTTATTTTGCATGAAAGGACCACAACGATTATATCCGTACTTTAGCTGAGCGAGGGGATTTCTAGGTGTGTCCCATCAGTGTTTGTACCAGCAGTTTCTATGGCAGCAGAGGCACGAAGTGTGTGTGGTTAGGCGAGTGCATGAAACAGGAAGAAAAAAAGGACCCAAAACTCAGTCCCCATAATGTCTCTCTTTATATGTGTGTCGTGTGTTTTCGGTATTTTGGGCTATTGTGGTGCCGAATCGCTTTCACCTCACCGGCGGCTGGAAGGAAATGTAATGAAAAGACGTCCTCGTACACGCGGTTTTAGGTGGCGGACACACTTGAGGTCAGGTCGAAGTTGAAAGAGTTGCTGGTGAACAGCTCCAGTTCACGTTGGCATTCAGGAAAAAAAGTGCATCAAGTCGGGTGAACTCACACAAACGTAACGGTGTGTGCTCCCGCTATTTTGCAAACACAGCAATGCTATGGAGAGGTCAAGTGATGGTTGCTATGGTGCCTGTAATTTACCAGGTTTCGGGGTCCTGAGTACAAAATCAGAGCAGATACTGTGAGTCTCAGAAAGGTCTCTCAACCACTTCGATTTCCATGAAGAAGAGGTCTTCCTTTGTGTTTCACTTGTTTCTTTCCAGAGTTGTTTTTTCGTTTTACATTGTAGCAACAAATATTGTTTTACTCACATGGAATACACAGTACAAAATGCCAAATAAACGACGTAACAGACGCATGTTCCAGATAGCATCAAAGATCAGTCTGGTATTTTAAATGACACTTCGCCATTCAGCTTTTTCAATCTAAAGCCCATGAAATCCATGATGCGTCTTCGCTATAGTATTAATGCCTTGGGTGAAGGCTGATACAAATCCAATAACCTCCCGTCTCTGTCGACACATTCGCCTCACCTTTTCCTTTGTTGCCCCCCCCCCCGACCCCCCCCAACCCCTGTCTGTCTATTATCCCCTATTACAAGCATTTTTCTGCACCATACACCCCTCCGTGTTCCCTCTCTCCAGCCTTTATTATCAATCCATAAATTGCTCCATACATGGCCTTCCTCTCTCTTCCTCCCCTCATCCTTCCTTCCTCACCCCCCCCCCCCCGTGTTCCCACCTCCCATTTTCTCCCCCTTTGCTTTTTTTTTTTTCCTCTCCTCCCTCCCCTCCATCATCCATCCTGCCTGAATAATGCAGTGACCACGCAGCTGCACAGCCATTGTCCCTGCCTCAATGTTAATGTTGTGTCCTTGTCACAATTATTGGGTCACTATCATCCATCAGAGCTAATCATTGTCATACAGATACAGGCAAACTAAACACATTACGGAGAACAAAGGAACACACATGTCGAGAACAAAGGCGCGCGCCGGGCGAGGAAACGTGTTGAGCTTTACGGGGCTCGGGTTAAATTAAATGACGCGCTTTGAAAAAAAGGCAAACACAACAGGTGCTTTTTTTTCATCGCCGCAACAGATGCACACATGCAAAATGTATGGATCTAAAATGTAAATGCATGTTTGTGTGCGCGTGCATGTGTGTTTGTGTGTGTTTACGGATTCATGTTAGCTTTGCAATAAGAAACAAAGTACACGGAGCATTTTCAGCCTGCAGCTCGCCATGTCTGCTGAGATTCAACTTCTAACTCATGTCATTCTGCTAGAGTCAAGTGAACGCGCCTCAAAAATTACACCGACCTCACAACAAATAGCCTGTTTGAATGGAGTTAATGGCCCTTAAATAATGAACATTGATTTGTTGACAAGAAGTTTTCCTGAATTCACCTGGTCTGACACCACGGATCTCCCGGTTTCAGGTTGAAAATCAAGAAAAGATGGACTCAACATGATCTGTGGCAACGCCGAAATTCAGCCTCCTTCCTTTCTGTCTTGACCTCTCTTTGTTTGGCTTCGCTTCAGCCTTATGGATTGAGTTGAAGGTAGAATGCTTACGCTGGATGGTGGGTCTTTTACGGGATTAGTTGTTAGATTTTTCATCAAACAAACACTTTCCAGTCAAGGAAGGCGGGCAGATTCACAGCGCTACTGGAGGCTGAAGGACGGCGGCTAATATGGATTAGGTTAAATCAGCCCATTGAAACATGAAAGGTGGTTGATAGCTGATGTGGGAGTATCAGACATCTCCTCGCAGAGACCTGAGGCTTTGGGGTCTCGACTGTCTGTGTGTGTGTGTGTGTGTGTGTGTGTGTGTGTGTGTGTGTGTGTGTGTGTGTGTGTGTGTGTGTGTGTGTG
>JASSRZ010000083.1:4438175-4453807 GCA_032164315.1 Malacoctenus gilli
GAGAGAGAGAGAGAGAGAGAGAGAGAGAGAGACTACGGGTTGCAGTGTTAAGCGGTTCTAAAAGGACAATCAAGGTACCCACTGATAAACTTCACCGACATACCTTCTACGTAACAATGGGCGACGGACAGAGCTCTGAGCCAATAGAAACCCCATTTGGCAACAGGTTATCGGCTGAATTCCGGAGTTCACCCAATAGGAAGAGAGAGGAGGCGGGGTTTGAAGGAGTCGGGTTACGTTTATGTTTTGCGTAAAGCGATACACGTTCGGTTGAGCTTTGAATGAGGGGCCATCATCCCGGCTGCTCGGAGGTGGAAAATACAGTTAAAACTCTCTCTGGATGCCGCTTTAAAATGAACAAGCAGGTTTTCCTGGTAGCTCCGTGAGGGAGCGTTGGGCGCCACTACGCCTCGCTGTCGGGTAAGCGTGTTTTTCACCGTAAAAACGGGCTTGATTTGTAGGCGACAAAACATGCAACAGACCTGTTTATTTGTCTGTGACACAAAGTAGCAAGCTTGCTAGCGGATTTTCATCGTACTCTTTTTTTGGATACGAGGGGAGGAGGAGGAGGAGGAGGAGGAGAAGAAGAAGAAGAAGAGAGAAGGGGGGGGGGGTATCAGTCATTTCGAGACAAAAGAAAGCTGAATATTCCCCCGTTGTCTTCACACCGCGGTTAATGACAACAAGCAAACGAGTCCGACTTGCTTTTTGTTGAGTCGCTGCTTGGAAAAAGTCTCCATCCTCCATGTGTTTTGAGGAGCCGTTAGTAGCGTCGTGAGCTTATTCTTTCCCAGCCCCGCTTATGTTTAATGTTTACGCACTCGGAGAAGAAGTAACCCAAACACACAGTTTCTTCCCTCGGAGCTCACAGACACAATACGGCTGCTTGTTTTACGCCGCACGAGGCTGCTAGCCGCGTCAGGGTTTCGGGTTGATGTGCATTGTGTGGCCGTGCGGGCACGTTTTGTGCTCCGGTTGCTTAACTTGCATTGAGACTTTGTGTTCACTTTGAAGGCTCCCACACACACATACACGCACACACACACACACACACACACGGCTGCGTTTTGTCCCTGAGATCCCCTGCAGCAAAGCTTTGTGTTGTTTCAGGAAATTATCCCTCATCCTTCACGTCTCGGGCCAGCAAAAGAAATGACCACAAGGCAAATTTAACCGCCCAGATTAAGGTATTTGAGACATATTGCTCGAAACGTCCGTTTATCGGTCGATCTTCTCATTCCTGCATCCAAAGCCTGCTCGTAGTTGGGTCTATTAATAGCATGTTTTGGACGTTTAGACAATGGCAAACCAGTGCCGCCGCTAATATTAGGACTGCAGTTAATTATTTTCAGGAATGGTCTGACTCCTTCACAAAAGCCACTCATACCCGACTCCTCCTAAGCAGTCCAAGGGTTAAGCTAGTGAAAATTAATTCTTAGAAGGAGCTTGGACTTTCAAAGTAGCACACCAGAGGACAGTTATCCCTTCCTTTCTTGGCAGCCCGGTAATCTACATCACTGTGAGTAGATCTAACTACTTATTTAGGTCCAATTGATCAGCAGGGCTGCTTTCCTACTACACTGTAGAGACAAAGAAAGAGCTGCTTGTTTATGCAAGATGGGCACGTTTGAAAAATGTGGGTTTTTTTCTTGTGATTCACTCAGAATTTTTCCCTTTTTGTAAAACTTTCTCTGTCCGAGCAACATGACTGAACTGGATCTGGACTCTTGAAAACTGAGGGGAAATAAATAAGGGGAGTGTTTCTGAAAGTTGAATGAAATTTGTTGGCGAAAATAAACAAGGTTAACGTGACAAGGCTTTAAGATCCTGCCACTGATCAGAGTTTAACAACGCTGTTGTTTTTATGAAAGAGTGAACACCGGATTTTGGTGATAGGATTAGCTGGGATTACCGTAGATTTTGCCATAGATCTGCCACCCTCAGGCATGGCCTAAGTTTCACACTTCCCAAATAAAAGCAAAGGTTGATTTCTTGAGATTGGTCACAAGACTAAATGCCTGTTTACATTGATGTATGTCGGCTAAGCATCAAAAGATATTGTAATATTCAGTTGTTATGATAGTTGAATGATGCACTGAAGATAAAACCGTGTTCATACTTGCGTTGTGTTCACAAAGTCTGGAAAAAAGTGAGAAATAGAAAAAGACAGAAACCATCATATTTTGGTCCACTTCACATTGTTTATACGATTTTTTTTCAGAGCTAAAAAATGTAAACAAATGGAGCTTTTTTATGGCTTGTGCAACTTAACTTTCATAACTTCCTTGAAGATTTGTTTTTTTTGGTGAGTTGTTCAATCGCTGACTCCCAGTTTACAGTTTTTACTGTACTTAGCGTGCCAGTAAGGAGTCATGTCAACAAGGGCATGTGGCACAGGGCAACCGTTTTTGGATTTATCCATTATCATAGACATTTGTGTTGCATTCAAAGACCTGCAGTGTGTGAACACAGCCCAAGCCTTTGACTAGATTAATGAGTTTCAAGGGCAGACCTCCTCATTTTGTATCCGTTGTGTTTTGATGTGGATGGCTGATGCATTAGACACAGTATGATGTGGGTCACTTAACAGCAGGGACTATGCTCGAGTTGATGGTAAGATATTTTGCCAAAGTAACTGGGACATTACAGCTTTGTGTTTTATGCATGCAACCAAAATGAATGCTTTGATTTTTGGATGTTTCTTAATTGTCTTTTCTGTTTCCTGTTTTTTTTTTCTCGTCCTGTTTCTCAGGTTTCTTTGGATGTCCTACTTCTCCCAATTTCATGTTGAAGACTTTCCTCAAGACCAATGCCTTAGTCTTTGCTAAACATCACTAGGATTTCTTACAGTTATCCGGAAAGTTTCACTCTCCAATTGAAATCGAGCCCCATCAGCTGGACCACCCTCTTTGGCCGGTTGACCCTTTCCTAACTCCTATCAGATTCAGAAAGGAGTCCGAACACCTTCAGTTTCCATAAACGTGCGCTTGCCGCCATGTCCTCCATCCTTCCCTTCACTCCCCCCGTGGTGAAGCGCCTCCTGGGGTGGAAGAAGACTCCGACTGGAAGCGGAGGAGCGGGAGGAGGAATCGGAGGTGTCGGGGAGCAGAACGGCGGCGGTCAGGAGGAGAAATGGTGCGAAAAGGCAGTCAAGAGCCTGGTGAAGAAACTGAAAAAGACAGGACAGCTGGACGAGCTGGAGAAGGCCATCAGCACGCAAAACAGCAACACAAAGTGTGTCACCATACCCAGGTGAGACACGAGGGTCGTATTTATTCCCTGCTGGGATGGCCCTGTTTATTTTTTTATCATATATGTGTAATAGCCAAGTGTTTTGTTGATGCTTAGAACCTGGTTAAATCGTTTCCAAATATGCAGAACTAGTAAAGTGACCGCTTATTACAGCAGTGATACACATACAAGCAAAACAAGAACACATCCGCCACTGGCGTGCTGCACCGGTGTGCGACAATACCGCTAACTCTGCAACGTGATGCATCGACACACATGAAAGGAAGAAAGAAGAGCAGGCAGTAGAAAAGTCGCTATTGTGTAAGAGCCAGTTTACTTCCCGTTGATGTTGTGCCATAGGTTAGCGATGCGGCAGAAGTGAAACCTGATTGGAGGAAACAGATGTCCCGCACACGACACCAAACAAGCTTATCTTGGTGTTTGAACAAGCAGCTGATCTCTCTGCATACAGTTCAATGGATTCTCAGTCAAACTGCATGCCGAGTTTCAGATGGTCCTCTGAGATTGCTGCTTTCTCTGCCGATCACATCCCCATTGTGGTTTTTTGCACCAATACAATTATACACTGCTGAACCTGATTACACTACTTCCTGTCAGATCAGTACCTGGATAACATTGAGATTGTATTTGGTGGAAAAAGTGTGTAGGACGGACTTTGATCTCTGCAATTTTGTCTCGCAGATTTCTCATCATCGCATCTAACCGTCTGAGCACTAATCTGAGGTTCCCAGTTTCCTCATTCGAGATCCAAGTAGACTATTGATTTTGTATCCTGGTTCCTGCATGTGTCTGGTTTGAGAGATGCGTTGGGTGTAGCTGCAGCCACACTTCTGCAGCTTACAGCAATGTCCCCACAACTGCAATCAGTGGAGGACCATGCATTAGAAATATGGCCCGATTATACAAGTGTTTCACCAGTATTTTCTGAAAGTCACTCCTCTCCCAGAACATAATGACATGATCCACTCAGGAACAAATGGGGCTGTTTGATGAGCTGATGGCCAAAAACAGTCCAGTGGATGTATGCTTGACTTCAGCTTTGTGTGCTTGCCCGATCTCTCTTGATCAGTTTAGATTAAGTGGTATAATATTAAAAAAAATGAGTAGCAAGATGTTGAAGATTATGTTTTTAACACTTCAGAGTTATTGCAAGGGAGCAAATGAGTGGTGAGGGTGAGAGGAGAAAAAAAATGCAGCTTTCAGTCTCTTCTATATATGTTCTCTCAAACAAAGCACCTTGACCTCATGTTACATCAGATCCTTATGATTTCAATTGGAAAAAATCACCAGCATAAGAGACGGGAGAAAAAAAAAGTCTTTCTTTTCTGGTAAAATGAACTTTTTGCGTCCATCATTCTGACGGCGATGCACCTACACTGGTTACATGTATGTCAGTAGAGCCTCAGTTTGATCCCACGTGGCCCACGATTAGGTAAGTCAAGTCATCAGACCAGGTGAAACATTATCATGACAAGAGCGGCAGAGTCAGGGGAGCCCTTCAAGAAGCATGTGATTAACGTCAATCAATCCACAGAGGAACCGCGGAGAGGGAAGATAAGTCGGCTGCTCTGAAGATTTTATGAGCCGCCCTTCTCAATTATTCTACCTAATGTGCTCTTTCTCTTCTTTCTGTCCCACACGCTTAATTCCCATTTTAATTACAATGTATGAATAATAGAACGAGCTCCCGCAAAAGAATCTGTTTCACCTTCTCACACCCATTATAGCCACAAATCAGCACACCTGTAGTAAGTTTTTTTACTGAAGGGTGCTACTCGTGGCAACCTCACCAGCCAATTGTCCTCGGCTTCACTTTAAGTGCACAGGAACACAAAATGGAAATAAGGGGCTCATTTCCATCTGGCATCACAGTATGATTTAGGTAAATCCCGTAAACCTTCTGGTAAGGTGCTGTACTCGGATTTATTACATCGAATTGACCTCATATTTTGTTTTGATAGAGCAGACAAAAAAACTAAATGCAACGAAGGCAGGGGGAGTAGATACGGCGCTAATGTGCAGTGTGATTCCTTTTCCTTCATCATGTGAAGCTGTACGCTCTTCCACTTGTAATATAAGATGATGACGTTCTCGGGAGGTGGATCGTTTCCCAGCAGTGCACTCTGTCCAGGTTTTTGTCTGAGGCCAGACAGACATAATCACATTGTAGTCGTCTTAATGCATGTTGTGTAGACGTGCAGCTTGCGAGAATATGCTGTGTAATACATCTTAAAGTTATAGACTTAAGCCACTGCTGACCTCGGCGAGCTTAGTTCAGTGGAGCAACATGGTGGGGTAGCTTGTGTTTGAATGGCTTATTAAAATCTGTTTTTGTTTTGCCAAATTCTCTTTTTTTCCCCTCCCAGATTCCTTTTTATTTTAAGATCACTTGGATCTGCATCAGGTTTTCTTTTCTAAGCTTGAAAAAAGCAAGAAAGCGACGCAGCTTAAGGAGAGGGTTTTTTGTTTTTTTTTAAATTATTATTATTATGAAGTAGACGTCCTGTAACAATAACTCTTGTGGTTCATGGTGGAAAGGATTAAAAGTGTGGAGAGAAAAAGCATGTAAACTTCATGTGATACCACTTCTCTCTCCGTTTCTTTGCCCTGTGGAATGTAAGCCAGATAGGAGCCTCTGAGGCAGCGCTGATAAGGTCACTGTAGTTCTTGTAAGACATCCACTCGAATACCTTTCTTCCCCTCGCTCTCGGTTGTGATCGAGTTTTATGTTTTTCTCTCCATGAATTCAGGGTGTCAACGTTTGTCCATCCTCCTCCATGAGAAGTGACAACACCTCCTTGTTTTGAGCTACAGGCAGCATTCCAGGCTCTCTTCCCTGCTTAAAGCCAGGAAGACCAACTGATAAAGTTGGAGATAAATAGCTCCTTTTGTTCTGGTCCTGTGGTTGGCCTTTCTTTTTCTTTTTTTTTTCCCCTTGGTGGGGGCGGGGTGCAGGATGTCAGATGAGTGTCTGTAGGTTCTTGACGTGATAGCAGGTGTCGGGCTTTGTAGATTCTTGCCTGAGTGGAGGTGATGGAAATTGGCGTGACCTCAGGGGGAGATCAAGGTTCCTTGTAGTTACAAAGCGTTTACATCAGCTCCAGGTGAAAATACCCCCGTGATGGGTTCCTTTCACCGTAATTCACTTGAACTCCCTCTCGATGACAGATGTGGCTTTCCTGGCTTTGATCCACAGTGATTTACAGGTGAGGCAGGGGGAAGATCAAGACTGCGCTCAAATGGGGGCCATCGGGAGACTCACTGTTGTGATTGTTCTCTTGACCTTTACGTGAGAGAGGAAGAAGAAAAGATGTTATCTTTGCCTGGAGATAGGATACTCTGGAGTTTTGGAACTCTGCGAGGAGGCTGATAAGTGGAAAGATAAATGGACTGGTTTGGACAGAGATGACAGTTCCTTTGAGACAGCAACGGGTGTTTCTCACTCACAAGCAGGCATCCCTGGTCGAGTGGGTTTCAAGGAGGAATCGTCATGACACGACAGCTGTGTTTACCCCAACAATATATTAGGGAGGACGCTGAAAGTCGTGATTGAAAAGGGGTCAGTCATTCGGATGTTTGAACCGTGTGGTTTCTCTTCAAATCCAAAGGTTTGGCAAGACCCTGAACCCCAGTTTGCTCCCAGTGGTGTGCGAGCACCTTACACGCTAGCTGTCACCCTTGTTTTGTTGGAGTGTGAGCGTGTGATGAAACGTGTCGATGCGAGTGATCATGAAAACCGTTTTTGAGAAATTTCACACACTCCTGCGCACTGTTGTTGGATCCAAATGATGCATTGGTGTGAATGAAAGCCCGAGGGTCTTCTGTTTTCAGAAGAGCTCGAGGGTGCGACTTAGTGACAGGATGTGTACCTTCTGCCATCGCGCACACACATCAGTGTCGGATCTGTTTTTCCTGTTGTCGCGTCTGGACACTCATCATGTTCTTTATTGGAATTCCTTTGTTTTCTCATTTGCATAATCATTGTTTTGTTGATGTACATAAATCCTGCGTGACCTGTTCCATCACATTGCACTTGTCATTATCACAGAGAATATCACATTGAGATATGGATTATGTGGTTGTGTAGTATACACAGTATTTGCATCCTGCTCTGACATCTGTGCAACGTTTGATTTGATTTGTGGAGATGTATTTTATCTGGATGTCATCTTTCATTTCTGTGTTTTAACAGATCACTATTTGTCTGATTTAGAGTTGCCGCACAGAGTCATCTGTCATGTAATTGGCCTCCTGATGCAAATCCTTTTCTTTTACATTGAGAGGCCAACTTTGCATATTTGTAATTTCATCGTACTAATTTGGAATGGAACACCTCATATTTATCATCTATTTGCTTTTATTTCTGTCCTTTTTTTTTCTTTTTGCACCTGTCTTGCGTGTGTGTGTGCGGGTGTGTCTGTATGTGTGTATGCATGTGTTTGTGTGTGTGTTTGTAGCAATTGCTCAGACCTTTGGGGTCTGGGCTCAGGCCACACGATAGAGCAGTGGGATTCTTCAGGCATGTACGGATACCCTGACCACAGCAGGTGAATACACTCACGTGCACACAAAAACACAACAGTCGCTACTCATCTGTGTATTCCTGTGTAGTTTGTGCTGGAAAAATGGCTCCTTTGATGGTTTTTTGCAAAAACTTTTCATGTTACAAATGACCTCTAAACTCAGGAAAACATTTTTGAGACCACAAGTCGTCAGTCATCCTTTGTCTCCACCCCCTCAGGTCACTGGATGGCCGCCTTCAGGTGTCTCATCGCAAAGGCCTGCCCCACGTCATCTACTGCCGCCTGTGGCGATGGCCCGACCTTCACAGCCACCACGAGCTGAGGGCCATCGACACCTGCCAGTACGCGTTCAACCTCAAGAAGGACGAAGTGTGCGTCAACCCCTACCACTACCAGAGAGTGGAGACGCCGGGTAATGATCCTTAAGAGATGGGTGGTGTTGTGGTCTTCAAGGTGCCCTCGCCTGACAAGTCCATAAATATTGGTGTCAAAGTAAATGAAATTATGGCAGGCTGTATGAAAATCTATTATTATGTAGATTTCCACATGGCGTGCCTTCCTAGAACCAGTGGGAAAGGGATTTGTGTGCTCCCTTCCTTTAGCAACTGATGGGGTTTTGCATGCATGCTGCATATAGCATCATTCTCAGGCTGGTGATGTCTAACAAATTTAAATCTACCAAGAAGCAGGCAGAATACTCAGTCACAAAATTCTGATTTGTATAACAAACCACTGGCTCTATGAGTGACGCTCCTGTTTTCCCTACAGTGCTGCCGCCGGTGTTGGTTCCGCGCCACACGGAGATCCTGACCGAGCTTCCTCCACTAGACGACTTCACAAACTCCATCCCTGAAAACACAAACTTCCCTGCTGGAATAGACCCCCCCAATAACTATATACCAGGTCTGTATGCACAGCAAGAACATGTTAGCTTAATCTTCTCTCTTTGTTTTCTAACATGTCTCAGAAAGCTGTTGGCCTGGTTTAATGTTGGTGTTCTTCCCAGACACTCCTCCTCCTGGCTACATGAGTGAAGATGGAGAAACCAGCGACCAGCAAATGAATCAAAGTATGGAATCAGGTAGACTAGTCGAGACGCGCTCGAGCAGATAAGCATGCATTGTAGCAGAAGTTTGTTTTTTTTGGGCCGCAAGGTCAATAACAGCATGTTTAACATACCAATGCGAAGGTGTCATTTTTTGTCCTTTTGCTTCTTTCAGGCTCACCAGCAGAAATGTCACCAAGCAACTTGTCGCCTGTCAGCCATGGTCTGGGTAAGATGCTGAGATTTTTGGTTCTTTTTCAGGATTTCTTCAGTGTTATTGCAAATCAGTACAAAGTAACTGGAGGTTGAACAAAGCTGGTGTTAGATGCATGTATTTCTCTTTTCCAGATCTTCAGCCCGTCACTTACAGTGAACCAGCTTTCTGGTGCTCGATAGCCTACTATGAACTAAACCAGCGGGTCGGCGAGACGTTCCACGCCTCCCAGCCATCCCTGACCGTCGACGGCTTCACTGACCCCTCCAACTCCGAACGCTTCTGTTTAGGGCTGCTCAGCAACGTCAACAGGAATGCAACGGTGGAGATGACGAGGAGACATATAGGTAAGGGCACACACACACTCTCACAGGATCTGTGTCACGTGAACACAAGCAGACTGGTACCTTATATTCGCCATTATTGTTGTGGCTGATGTCTTCCTCCCTTCGCCTGTTTGATGGTCCGCAGGTCGCGGCGTGAGGTTGTATTACATCGGCGGGGAGGTGTTCGCTGAGTGCCTCAGTGACAGTGCCATTTTTGTCCAGAGCCCAAACTGCAATCAGCGATACGGTTGGCACCCTGCAACAGTTTGCAAGATACCACCAGGTTTACAGAAGTTTCATCCCATATCTGTCATCACATTCATAATGCTGCTGTAGTAAAAAACCAAGGTAAACTTTCAAAGTAAACATTTGAGCTCCATCTAAATGGGATCCCTCCATCTGTCTGTCTTCATTCAGGCTGCAATCTGAAGATTTTCAACAACCAGGAGTTTGCCGCATTGCTGGCTCAGTCAGTCAATCAGGGGTTCGAGGCAGTCTACCAGCTCACCAGGATGTGCACCATCAGAATGAGCTTCGTCAAGGGCTGGGGAGCAGAGTACAGGTGTGTGTGTGTGTCCCCTCATCACTCTCTTTTTATTACCCTACATAATGGATGGAAAGCTGTAAAGTTCCTGTCAGGCTGGAGACTTGCACAGTCAAATTTACTGCTGAGATCTGATGAATCAAGGTCATATGGAAAAAAACTTAGCGATGCAGTGTGGTGGCTGCTCTTGGCTTCTTGTCTTGGCTTTGTAGAAATCGCTCCTCATAATCCCAGCACAAGATGACACAATTGATTGAGAGTCTACAAGCACGTTGATAAGAGGAAGTTGGAGAAGCCCTGCTCAGGGAGAACATGCAAACTCGGCACAAAAATCTTTTGCATAGCCTGTAAAACATCGAGAGATCCAAACCTTTGATAGTTGTTGATTAATCGATGATTTCGAAAAGAAATATTTGTTCATAGGAACTCGTAACATTTTTGATTTGATTTTCCTCAAACTGCCAAATAATTGGAAGTGATTACACTAATTGACTCCTTTTACTCCAACTAAAGTAATTGGCTTTGATAGCAAACAAAAGCTTCGGTAATTACTCAGTGTGTGAATAGTGTTACCGATTACTCAAAGTGACTCTATTCAAAACTACATTGGACAGGCGTTTCTATGGACCCGTGTGAAAAGCCGAGCGTAATCTTTGGACCAACAGGCAGACAGCAGGTTATCAAACGGTTGCCGGCTATTAGGCAATAGCTTTGTTTGAGCTTGTGCGTGCGCTCATCTGCACAGCATGCGTTTAATCTCCATTATAGTCGTCCCTTTGTTGTAAAATGTCAGAGATTACCCAGCGATTGTCCGCATCCCTCTGTCGTCTGCGGCCGTCCGAGCATCCGTCCAACAAAACATCTGTTCTGCTGCTGGCTTCGCTTTGTGTTGGATCCTCCCAGGAGCCAGACAGCAGTGTTTGCTGGGCTGTTTTGGCTCGTCCTCATAGGACTGAGGGTTAAGCTGCTGCGTAGCCCGTCTGCTGTATTCTGCTGCTGTCTATGTGTGCCCCCCCCTCTGTGGATCCCACAACTGCAGGCTGCGATTGATCTGGTTTGACCTGGACCAAAAGCTGCTGTTTTTAGTTTATTTCACACTGAACAGTGTTCAGATACTCCTGACACACTTAACACCAGTTTCTGTTAATAGAACTATCGCAGAATAAGATGCACAAAAATAAATTTTTACCATTCAACATGTATCAAAACAACACAATTTAAATTTGCATCGTATTGTATGATGATGTCAACTTGGTTTTCTTTTGTCCTTATTTCCCTACATTTCCACAGGCGTCAGACAGTCACCAGCACCCCATGTTGGATCGAGCTGCATCTCAACGGCCCCCTCCAGTGGCTGGATAAGGTATTGACACAGATGGGGTCACCTTCCGTGCGCTGCTCCAGTATGTCCTAAGCAGAAGCCTGTTGACTGACGTTTTCACCTTGCTGGAACACTGAATCCTAAAAGACAGCACCAACCAGTCTTAAATAATGTACTAACAACCTTTTGGAAGAAAAAAAACAAAACAGAAAAACCACAATGGACCTGGAGGATGAGACGACAACATCGGTAATGGAGGAAGTTAACGGGGAGTTCACTTGTTTTCTCCCTTCTTTTTGGATAAGCAAGATGAGCATTCAGTCATCATCAGCCTTGAAAGTGAAGTCACTCTGCAAAAGGAGAAGCTGTGCGTGAGGTCATGATGGCTTAGTCCACACTTCGGGTTCCCACGGAGAGTCCCAGATTAGGGCGGAGCTTCGCTGTCCTCCTGCGTGACACAACATCGGCAGTTTTGTGGGATCGAGCATGTGTCCTTTTTAATGTCCAGTCATTTCTTCATGACTTACTTTGCACAGCACAACTTGGATTAAGCGTCAATTGTCCCATTTCGCACACGGCGGACCAACAGCAGTACTGCCACTCTGGGCTTCAACCAAAGTCAACTGAGTGCTTGGAGAAGGTCTTATTGACCAGGTTGGGGTGACCAAACAGCGATGCCATTGTGTTTGAGATGGTCCTCCTCCTCCTCCTCCTCCTCTTCCTCTTCCTCCTCTCCCAGCGCTGTGTTGTTGTGATGACAAACACGACAAAGACGGACTACAGCAGATCTTCACCTCTCGACGTTCTGAACTCTGGGAGAACAAGTCATCGGGCTCTTCTAACATGACCTTTGTTTTGGAGACCATGCGACTGCAGTTGCTTTTTAGCGGTTCATACTTTGCGAAACTTTAATTGGCGTGACAAATCATTGTCTCTGTGTGCCCAGTGCTTGATCTTTTGTCCTGTTCAAGCCACGCGTATGCAGTGGGTGCTGGCTGAAAGCGACCACTGCGTGTAACGACCCATCTTTGACTCCTCCCACTCTGAAGCCAAAACTACCAACTAAAATCGTTGTGGTCAAGTAAATGCGAATCTATTCGGGCAAATCTCTTTCAAGTGTCTGCTGACAACTTGTTTTGACTTCTGTCTTTGGTGAAGCAGGATTTATGACCTTTACTGAAACCAGTCACCAGGGGGCAACCAAGATAAGTTGACTTGACCATTTTTTAACACCCCCCCCCCCCCATTGTCGTCCACCCTTTGATACAGCCAGTGGCTGAGACAAAGAACTGTATATTTAATTCTTCTGTGAGGAGTATACATTTTAACGTGATCAATGACTACCTACTAGCACAGACAATTGGAATGAATAGTCTGAGGAACCCTCAGAGCGAGAGCATCTGACGTGTTCGCCCCTCTGCAGCGTTTCGAAAGCTGCGTTCGAGTAGAACCCCCCTCACGTTCATATCTCTCTGTTCTCCATCGGCATGCTCTTGCTCTCTCTGTCTCGCATTTTCCTCCCGATATATATATTTTTTTTAATTTGCTTGCCACAGAGGAGCTCCATGTAGGAGGGATGTAAGATTGAAGCTGAACGCTTCGGTGTTGGTGGTTCTGTCCAACAGACAAAGAGAGGAAACACCCGTCTCGTACGTTTCACGTTGTGGAAAATGCACAAATTGCTTCTGATCCTCAGACGGATGCACATTTTTATTTCCAATCATTGACCTTGCTTTTGATAGTAAAAAAAAAAAAAAAAAAAAGTCTCCCATTGTGGGACTTTAATTTATGAAAATGGCTTCTATACTGTACTTGCACTGCCCCCAAAATTATGCACCCTTGAGAAAGTTGCCTTCAATGAAAAAATACAGCAAGATATGCTTTGAATTGTACAGATAGGAATGTTGAAAAAGCCCAAGTGATGTCGAGGTAATGACCAGAGAATCTCCCATATTTTAGAGTAGGACTAAATTAGCTTCTAAAGACTGTCTCAAGCATTTATCTGATTTTTAAAGGGGACCGCTGATGTTTCATGTCATCTGTCAGGTATAATGTATCAGCATTGATAGAAAATCATGGCCAAATTGCTCAAAATTGAGTCTGTTATATCTCATTTTGTGGATAAACTTGGAACCACCTTCGAACACTGGACGAAGTCACATCAGCTCCATCTGCTCAGCAGCAGCAGCAGCCCAGAAGACGATGGGGTGAGTTTGGGATTTTTTTTTTTTTTTTTTGAGCAGAAAATATTTAAAACATTTCAAAATGTCACCAAAAGACCCCAAAGTCAAACATCAAAGGTCCCCTTTAATGAGACTTGAACTTAATGCCAGCTTTTTAAATGCGTTGTTTGTTTCGTCCAAATCTTTTCGACTCAGATATTAAAGCTTTAAGTATCCAATAAACCTATACAGCACATTATTTTCTTTACATTCTCTTAGCTACACTTTTATATTTTCAAGTATTTTTTTTTTTACATATGAATATCTTTAAAATCTTGAGCTTTCTTCTTTTTTTGACTCGCTAGTTATATTTTATAGCCTGCCCTCGTTTTGAGATGGTTGCAGCTGACTGAAGAGTTGTGTGGTATGTAGCATAGGATAGAACATTTTGACCAAATTTACCTTTGATAACGGTTGTCGTCATTATCTTCCAGCAAATCCTGATTTTTGTGCCACCATGTTTATCCGTGTGGCTCTTGAATTTTTCACCGCAGCTGTTGCTGTCGTAGATTTTGGAGCAGGTACTTTGTTGCCAGATCTGGGTAGGAATTGCGTAACCAAAGACCAAGTCTCGACTCCTGAGTTTGATCGGCTCGAAAGTCAACCGGAACAAATTTAGTAACGTTTTTTTCTTTTCTGTTTTGTTTTAAGTTTTTGCAAATAAACATGAAGACAAAATGAAGTCATTTAAAGTAAACTGCTTTTTCAGGGTTTTAGGGTCTATTCCCACATGCATTAATCGTTCCGCTCAGAACACGGCAGTATTTTAGTGTGAACCTGCGAACACTTCCAGGATGCCAGCTTTCCGTTTTTCTTTTCTTTTTCCCCACTTCCATGTTTGTACACCGTTTTGAGTGCGTTTACGTGCACGAAGTTCTGATCCAGTTGTAGTGTAAATCTCGTGTGTGTTCCCGCTTTGAATACATACGTCACCACTGAACAATTGAGAGATGTAAATATATGCTAACGGGATTCAGTGCATACTCGAGGCACTTTTCAGGTGTCGTGTTCCACTTTTCCTCCCAGACGAAACTCAAGGTTGTCGATGTACACGTAAAAAAAAAAAAAAGGAAACCATTCATGCCATTGATTTGTCACCACTGATCGGTGCGATGTATATTTTAAAAATATTAACGTAGAACACCCAAATGACGAGCCAGTGAGCGTTGATTCGAAGGTAAAGGCAGGCGGACCTCACGAGCGTACAACCAGTAACGTTTCAGGATCGACACGTTGTCGAGAACCCATGAGACCGAACTCTCAAACACCTCTCTGGTCTGGTTGATTTTTACCCAGGAAATCTTTCTTCTCAGCGAAGCCAGCGAGCGAACCTTCCTGCCTGGCTCAAACCAGCCTCATGTTACCGCATATACGTCAACGTGTTTATATACGTGAACCACCTGAACATCTGTCGAATTTTTGCCCTCTCTGGTTTTTTTTCCGTTTATCAGGAGAAACCTTGTCTCGTTCCAAGTTGATGCAGAGATCAAAGCTGCCCTCCCTTTTGTTTAGTTGTCAGGAATCGGTCCGGGGGAAATATTCAGTGTCTTTTTAATCACATGCCGTTGTGTGCATATTGCCAGGATCCAGCAAAAGCCTTCGCGTTGACGACTTTTCTTGTGCCAGCTTAGCGTCGTTCCCCGAGAAAACCAACCAGCTCATCTCACCTCGAGTAGGAAAAGACAAACCAGGTGTCATGAAGGCGACTTCACATTCTCAAGGTCCACATTCCTATTTACTGATCACTTCTCGCCATTTCTGTTTTTACTTTCTATTGTGATGGCAATTGTGTGTCCCCAAATGAGCCTATTTCTGGTGAATCCCAAAGAAGCTGGCTTTTTGGATAAAGTGAGTTCCGACATGTCACTTGTGATGTTCTCTGTTCTATAGATGTACTTTTATTTTACCATGCATACTGTTTTCTTTTTCCTTTTTGCTTGCTATCAACAAACAGAACATTTCCAATAGACAACGATCTGTTAGGATTTCTATCTTCTTCGAACACTGATCTTCATAGGCTTTCCAATTATCCTATACAACTTCTTACAGTGTACACTAATAAAGCTGTTTTGATTCAATTGAAATTGCGTCGTGTGTGAGTTAAAACAGCCACTTTTTGTTTTGGCTGAAGATTGTCATGAATTATAGCAGTTGAACAGACTTTTCAGAGTGCGTGCGGGTAAGA